>JADLZL010007665.1:0-94722 GCA_015844335.1 Chrysopogon serrulatus | reverse complement strand
AAGCGGTCGGTCGCACACGTGAGTAGGTAAGGAAACGGCTATCGCCACGACGCCACCTGCCGTCGGAATGACCGGAGACAATGGCGAGACCATGCATTCCGCATTGCCAAAATTAGGGAGAGAGAACACTTGTTTCCTAAAGGGGAGGGAGACCTTCCTTTCTACCACTTCCTGCCATTTACTGATTTCTTGGACGTACACGCCATATATCCATCTAGCAAGGCAAGCCATGGCCATTCTTTGAAACTAAAATCGATCGCCGTAGCTCCATCTTGCATTGCTCCGTTTTCCTGTACGTTCATCAGATCCTGCCCGGCCGGCTTGCTTTCTGCTGCATTATTCCCTGGTACTACACGCAGATTATTGTGTGGTCGATCGATCGATCTCCAACTCCAAGATGAACGACCTCTTCTCGTCGAGCTCGTTCAAGAAGTATGCGGACTCGAACTCGGCGACGTCGGCGGGGGGCACGGACGCCGGCAGCGAGAGCGCGGCTAACATCCTGCTGGACAAGTTCTTCGAGGACGTGGAGGCGTTGAAGGAGGACATGAAAGGGATGGAGGGCATGTACAAGGGCCTCCAGGCCGCCAACGAGGAGACCAAGACGGCGCACGACGCCCGCACCGTCAAGTCCCTCCGCTCCCGCATGGACAAGGACGTGGAGCAGGTGCTGCGCCGCGCCAAGGGCATCAAGGCCAAGCTCGAGGACCTCGAGCGCTCCAACGTCACCTCGCGCAAGGTGCCCGGCTGCGGCCCCGGGTCCTCCACCGACCGCACCCGCACCTCCGTCGTCGCCGGCCTCGGCAAGAAGCTCAAGGACATCATGGACGACTTCCAGGTATATATATGGCATGCAATTTGTTGCATCGTCCAGTAGAATTAATTAACGAGCTATGCAACAATGCATCGCAGGGGCTGCGGGCGAGGATGGCCGCCGAGTACAAGGAGACGGTGGCGCGGCGGTACTACACGGTGACGGGGGAGAAGCCGGAGGACAGCACGATCGAGAACCTCATCTCGTCCGGGGAGAGCGAGTCGTTCCTGCAGAAGGCGATCCAGGAGCAAGGGCGCGGGCAGGTGATGGACACCATCTCGGAGATCCAGGAGCGGCACGACGCCGTCAAGGACATCGAGCGCAGCCTCATGGACCTGCACCAGGTGTTCCTGGACATGGCGGCGCTGGTCGAGGCGCAGGGGCACCAGCTCAACGACATCGAGAGCCACGTCGCGCACGCCAGCTCCTTCGTGCGCAGGGGCACCGTCGAGCTCGAGTCCGCGCGCGAGTACCAGAAGAGCAGCCGCAAGTGGATGTGCATCGCCATCCTCGCCAGCATCGTGCTCATCGCCGTCCTCGTCTTGCCCGTGCTCGTCAACCTCCGCATCTTGACGCTCCCCACCAAACGATGATGCATGCGCGCATGATTCTATTCTATTCAGTCGGATGCAGGCGCTCTCTTTTCTCTCTTCTTGTTTCTTCTTCTCTCTATACATTATATCCGTACTTGATTTTTTTTCTTGTCAAGGATTCCGTTTTGTTTCCAGCAGGTTTGTACCATTTTATCTGTATTTTATACTTGGTAGAAGTAGTAGTTTCAAAAGCAAAGCATGTTTGTGCTACCTGATTGATCGAGAAGACATGCATGCATGTATGGGACGTATGGAGCTGTGAATTACAGTCACTTTGTAACAGTTTGGTAAGCAATTTGAGATCGAAAGCCAATAGGTGTGGATGATCAGCTTTTCTGTTACATACATAAAGTATATTTGGAATGTGGATTTCCATTAGAATTTAGGAGGAAGTTTCCCTATATTTCACCGTTCTATGCAACATTCCTAAGAAATTGGGTCTATCTTCTTGGGTTGGATAGATTTCGTACCTAATAATAGTGAACAACTGCATTGATGGATTTCATCCACACATAGTATACATGATGACCACTATTTGACTGTAATATACACTAGTATATTAGATACAGGGGGAAATATGTGATAGGAATATTGGAAATGTTCCACGTTTGTTTGTTCCTTATCATAGGCTAAACAAAAAATTAGATACTGTAAAGCACCAGTGGTCTAGTGGTAGAATAGTACCCTGCCACGGTACAGACCCGGGTTCGATTCCCGGCTGGTGCATTTCTTTTTGTTTCACTGCTTTATCAACTACACACCACTTTTGCTTTGCCAGCTCAACCTTTAATAACAGAAGATACGCCACAGATGGATCATATATCAACTATACATATCACTTTTGCTTTGGCAGCTCAATCTTTAACAGAGAGACCACAGATGGATCTAATGCTATCAACGATGGAGTTTATCTGAGCGTGCGAAGCTGCAGTCCCAGCAAACTTCAAATGCTTTGGTGCTTCAGCCCGGTCAAAGTAAAAACCTCCTGAGGCTAACTTCTCCTTAGGTTGCAACGCCAACCAAACCACTGTATCAGCTCCTTCGTCATTTGTTCTCAGGTTTCCAGACAACCTGAAATGATGGATTGTGCCAGGAATTATCAATACTTAATAGCACAGAGCTATACCAGACAAGCATGAACAAGGACAGCAAACTCCACTTTTCTGAAAATCCGGGCAAGCTCTTGGCGACGCCAGGCGTATCAGCCCATCCAGGATGCATGGAGTAGAAACCAACTCCCTTGTCACCGTATTTCTCAGCCCACCATTCAGTGAGTGCCACCTGAGAGAGATTCCATTAGCATAATAATTTCTTGATCTCAGACAGAATTGAACAGAGATTGCATAGTTCAATCCGCACAGACCTGAACTCTTTTGTTTCGAGCATATTGTAATGTCCCATCAAAGGTGCCTTCGGTGAACTGAGGTTTTTAAGCAATGAGAGAAGAGATGATGAGATTAAGCATAGTGGAAATGAGATAAGACTAAGAGTCTGACATAAGGGGAAAAATGAGAGGTATGATTATTGACATTATCATATGGGAGTGAAAAGGAGTAAAGTACATTCAAATGCTAGTTCATTTTTCGTAACAAACAAAAACTGACAAATTTCACCCTTTCTTCCCTTACAAGGTAAAGAGAAGTGGTATTTGTAATAAACCCTTCACAACCTACAGAACAAGTATACATTCAATGATATACGTGTAAAGCAATCCAAAATCTGGAAGTTCTCCCAAGTAAGGAATTGCACAACATCCAATGCAAATTGATGTCTTGATTTGCAGATCTGTTCACTCCTATTTTCTTGGTTTGCCAACTTCGCCTTGAAAGAACCCTCATGGAATGTTCCATCACAAACTAAAAAAAAGGGCTTTCTTGCTCCACATCATAAACTATGGTTCATCTTTTCAGACTACAGGCTTATATAATGTAAAAGAAGGCAAATCAAGGCACATAGAAAATAATTACCTGTAAGTCCTTGTTCAGCGGCTCAGTGTACATGCCTCCGGATGCAACTGTGATCACACGAGCATCTGGTGCTGCTTTCTCCAATAACGGCATAACTAGCTCTGTTAAAGTGTATGTTGCAGCTACATTGACAGCAAAATTGAGCTCCAACCTGTTCCAAAAAGGGAAAAGAAAAGGGCAAGGGAATAAATTATTCATATGATGAATAAATTAATAAGCTGTTTGCAAATAAACCAACATGTTGCTTACCCTTCTGCTGTAGTCTCACGCTTGTGCTCTAGTAAGCCAGCATTGTTTACCTAGATGCAAATTAATAGTTTTATACATTTGGTTAATCTGATTTAGAGAAACTTTAAATCACCAACATAGAAACTAAAAGCAGCTGGGAAAGAGGTAAAACTGCAGTGTGTTTGAAACAGCAGTACTCACCAAGACATGTAGCGGTTTATCCATTGAAGTCAACTTTGTTGCAAAAGACTTTACTTCATTGATAGATGAAAGGTCGCATATCTGGCACATGATAATAGTGTTGAGTGTTATTTTCTCGTAGCCATCACACATCATCATAAAGAACAGTTGAATATTCCAAACATGGAGGAGAATCAGCAAGCACCATACCTCCAAATGAACATTTGCATTGCCAGTTTTGGATCTTATTTGGTCAAGAGCAGCCTCCCCTCTCTCCTTGTTACGACAGAGCATATAGACAGTAGCACCACTAGAAGAATACGAACCAATATTTTTATATGGAACCATATAATGAAATCAGTAAATTGACCATTTTTTCCAGAACAAATCATCACTTTAGAACAAGGAATAGATCCATACTGTGAAGCCAAACCCTCAGCTGTAGCAAAACCGATGCCAGAATTTGCTCCAGTGACTAGGCAATTTTTGCCATCCAACCGGATCTGCATATCCTCCTCTCTGAATTTCTTTGCGTGCTCCCTGTAATAAAAGGCACATTAGCCTGATCATGCAAGAGAAAGGTACTGTTCTGTTCGTTTCAGAGGGGAGGGGGGAGTCAGGGATCTATTGTGCTGTCAGACACTACAAAAATTAATTGTTTAGAGTGCCGAATTTTGAACTCTGTAATACTAATAACAGCCTTTTTAGCCAATTCTGAGGATCAGGTTTTGATGATCCTATCTATTCCACAAAACCCTTTCAATTACTACTTTAAAAATGGGGTCTAATCCTTTTGAAATTAAACTAAACTAAACAGGCAGTGCCATAATAGAATTTGGATCCACAGTGGCACTCAGCTTAGTTATCTTAGTCTAAATCTAAATCTATACACATAAATAAATCTTTTATAAAGCTAATCCCCATTACGAGATCTATCTCAACATGCAAGCCATCCACATCATCTTCCACTAACTATCCACATCAACTCCCTCTAATATCCATATAATCCCACTAACTTCCAACCTCTTAATGCAACTAATTTTGACAAGAATGGACGTAAGAACATGTAGATGATTTATAACTCATTTGTGCAACAATTTTATTTCTAAGAGAGTCCCCAGCAACACGCAGGGTATCTTCTAGTTCAATTAAGGAGCAATCGATTCCAACAATGCCGGACTCGCAAGCAACTAGCATTCGACAGCAAAGAGATGGTCCAGGGGGCGGAATGAGGCTTACAGGAAACCGGATTTGGTGAACTGGGTGAAGCCGTAAAGCCCAAACGCCGCCGTCCTCCATGCCTGCGGCCCCCACGAAAACACAATCAACACAGATCACACACGCGTGGAAGCAACCAGAGCAAAATTATGTCTGCTCGCGGATTAACAAGGTTTGGAGGCATAATAATCACCTTCTGGATAAACATCTTCGTCTTCCCCTCCCTCTCTCTCTCTCTCTCTCTCTCTTCTTCCCCGCCAAGAAACGTGGTCTGGTTCCTGGCCGCCGGGCCAGGTGCTCGTTATTTCTATCACTCTGCAGTTTCCTTCGCTCTGCCCTCTGTCTGCGGCCCTTCTGGAAGGCGACGACGGAGAAGGCAGAAGAAGAGCAGGATGGTCAAGACTCACCAAGCCGCGCCTCGGTGGCCGATGCTGCGCCTTGCAAGATGGCAAAGCGAAAAAGGGCCAGGTTGTCGCTTTGGGCCGTGAGTGACACGGCGTTCGTTGTGCTGGTGGGCAGCTCTTGGGTGGGCTGGGCCTCATGGGTTGGACCGTTAGTTTTTGTTGGGGGAAAACCGAGTGGGACCGTTCTGATGGGTTAGGGGAAGGAAACAGTTACTTTTCTTTCTCAATTTTTTTTGAAAGTATGTTTTTTCTCTCTGAACCTTAAAATCAGATAAATCATCTCTCTCAACTTTCAAACAGTGTGTTTTACCTCCCTGGAGCAGTTTGAAGGCGGTTTTAGTATTTTTCATTTTTATTTAATTCGGTTGAATCTTTAAAAATCATAGTAAATCATAAACTATAAAAATCTAATTTTGTTGGACTCCACATAAGTATATCTACACAGTGAACATATAATATGGTATGCTTTAAAAAAAGTTTTTGTTGTAGAATTCAGATCTATGTATATCTATAATTAATTGTAATAATTCATAATTGTAATTTCTATGGCCCAATTATGGTAAATTTTTTGTGATAGCCTATTATTGTATGCTTGAGTTGTAGTAAAAATTTCATGCCTATTAGATCATGTATAACTTAGTTTGTCAAATCTAAATAAATCTAAAACTAAGCTATACATGATCTAATGAGTATAAAATTTTTGTTATAGTTCAAGTATACAATAATTAGATCACCATAAAAATTTCATCGTAATTGGACCATAGAAACTACAGTTATGAATTATTCCAATTAACTACCGAAAAGCATAGATCTAAATTCTATAGTAAAAACATTGTAGTAAATCATACCATATTATATGTTCAATGTGTAGATCTACTTATGTGGAGTCTAAAAAAATCAAATTTTCTATTTTATGATTTTTCTATAATTTTTTAAAGATTCAGTCAAAATAAGTAAAAAAGAAAAAAATATAAAATCGTCTTCAAAACCGTTCTAGGGAGATAAAACGTATGGTTTAAAAAATTGAGTGAGGTAATTTGCATGGCTTTGGGATTCAGTAAGGTAAAACTGATTTTCATGGAAGTTGAGAGAGGAAATTAGATTTTTTTTTTTTCCCCTTAGGGAAAGCGGAGGCTGAGTGAGTGTGTAGTTAGACATGGGCCTGTTCGGGTTTTTGGATTCAGGGAAAGCGCTGCAAGACCCCACTCACCCACATCTAATCTTGGGCTTTCTTTTCAAAAATGGAAACTTGGGCTTCTGGGATAGAAAACATTCTGTTGACTTCTTGTCCTGCTCCATGCCTCCATGTATGATTGTCAATCCAAGCGAACAAGTATGAAACAGAAACTAAACATATAACAAAAAATGGCAAAAAAAAAACGTTGATTAGTTTTCACTCATCCCTTACGTAGAAATTAAGTGATCAGGAGACAGGAACTTCTGTAACTCGGCAGGGAGCGGTACGGTTAAAAAGATGAGGAAACAAAACCAATCGTCCTCTCTGTAGCTCTTTTGACTTGGGAAAATCCATGCATAAACTTCAGCGAACGAAAATGTCATTGGTATACGCAGGATTCACATTGGTCTATCCCAAGCCGCCGATGGTACGATCAGAGGCAGCGCAACAGTAGGGTTTGGGGCTCCATGCGCGGCCGGATGCCTCAAATGATGGGGGACACAGCACAGTAGCATCCATAACTACTGGAAGTAGTGGTAGGCTGTCCGTTCTGCAAGTGAAAAAACCCATTTTTCACCGCAACCAAAGCGGCTGGGCTGCACAAAAAGCCAAGTAGATACAGATGCTTGCACAACACTTAGCTTATTGTTAGACTTTAGAGCCCCATAAGCTTAACCTACTCCATTCAGTTAAGGAATACCTATGGCTACGAGCTCGCTCAGTGATGCCTCTCACAAGTCACAAGTCTCACATTGCTCATCATCCTGCAGCTGTAGCTGTAGCGCTTGGGTTTGGGTGTCTCGTTCTCGGTTTGCTCCAAATGATGCCTCAAGTACTGTCGCCAGCCATTTTTCTATCCTGCCGTTTGGATAGATAATTGGCCATCATCGGTTTCCTAAAAGAAAATT
The DNA here is from genome assembly GCA_015844335.1 of Chrysopogon serrulatus. Taxonomy (NCBI): domain Eukaryota; kingdom Viridiplantae; phylum Streptophyta; class Magnoliopsida; order Poales; family Poaceae; genus Chrysopogon; species Chrysopogon serrulatus. The sequence goes on along the minus strand of JADLZL010007665.1, from coordinate 87,233 downwards.
AGCCGCCACGTCGATGCGGTACAGGCATCGGTACGCGATCGAGGACAGAGTACTACGAGTACTCTATAGATTATTATGGCTGTTGCCTGCTTTGCATTGCGATTAGGGCCGCGGGTAATTATTGTTAGCGCCGCTCGAGCCGCGCGCGCCCCTGCCGCTGCCGCCAAGCGGCTGTGACTGCGCGTCTCCACGCGTGAGCCGTGTTGCCCTGCGTTGTGTCTGTCGTGCAAGACACCGGGGAGCAGCATAGTACGGCTTGGTGCTGAGTTGGTGTAGGAATCTCTTTCTCTTGTGGCGTAAGCTAAGCTGTTCCCACTACTACAGCAACGATTTTTAAGGGCGGGTAAACACACTACTACACTAATTTTAACGGAGGCGGGCATAAATGATTAACCGAGGCGGTTTTTGTAACCGCCTCGGAGCGAAGGTCACGGTTAATCCGTGATCTACCGAGGCGGTTGCACTGCCCGCCTGGGTTAATCGATTAAAAAAAACAAAAAAAATCCACGAGCCCACCGGCAAGCCCATTCCGGAGCCCACCGGGCAAGCCTGTTCTCGACCGCCGCCGCCGACTCCGGGCCAGGCCGGGATCCGCCGCCGAAGCCGCCGGCGCCGGATCCCCGCTGGAAACCACGGGCCGGGCGCTGGATTCACTGCCGAGCCCCCGGGCGCTGGATCCACGGGCTGCCGGATTCACGCCGGCCGGATGATCCGGCGCCGAGCACGCACTGCCGCCTCCTAACTGGCTAGATCTGAGAGAGAAAGCCAAAGTGAGAGAAAGAGAGAGGAGAGAGGAGGGATACCGAGCCCTTTTTGGTTGCGGCCGCCGCCGTCGTGGACACCGTTGGGTGCCGGAGACGCGCCGGGGGCCGCTGCCACCGGTAGGGAGAGGGAGCGCGCTGCTAGGGGGGCAACGCGTCGGGATCCGCTATGCCGCGGTTTATGACACCGCATGGGCAGCGCGTGGGCACCCCGCCGAGGAGTCCTCGCGAGGCCGCCGCGCACGGGGCGTGCCGGAGGCCTCGCCCAGCCACCACGCCGGGCACCGCCGGGGCCCGCCCCGAGGGGAGCGGTGCGCCACGCCGAGGGCTCGGCGGGCGCCGCGCTGGGGGCTCACCGGGCGCCAGAGGCCGCCCCACCACCGGTGTGAGAGAGAGAGGGAGGGAAAGAAGAGAGACGGCCGAGGGAGGGAAAGAAATGTGAGAGTTAGGGTTTGGGACGGTGTTATATATACGAGGAGCTGCTATCGGGCCTTGAATGGGCTGTTCGGGCCTAATATTAACAGAGGCGGGCCGTGTAACGTAACCGCCTCGATTAATCTATTTTGCGAGGCGGTTGCGTTAGGATGACCGTCTCGGTTAATTGAGGATTAACCGAGGCGTTTATTTTAACGCCGCCGCCTTTTGGCATCGATTTTGAGAGACGGTTTTATGTAACCGCCTCGGTTAATGGAAAACACCCGCCGTTAATAATCAGCATTAACCGAGGCGTTTTTTAGACCGCCCGCCTCAAAGCGGTTCCAAAGTGCCTTGCAAAAGATTTTTTGTAGTAGTGACACCCTCTATAAGGGTGGTTGGTCCACTCGCCCTTGTGCAAACGCTCTTACAAATCATCGATTTGTAAGGACGGTTGGTGATTGAACCGACCTTACAAATGCATTTACAAATTACAAAGCGTTTGAATTACCAACCGCCTTACAAATGCATTTGTAAGAGCGGTTGGTTCAACCAACCACCCCTACAGTTTCTATTTGTAAGGGCGGTTCAATCAAGAACCGCCCCTACAGTGTATTTTTCAATAAAAAAATAAATGACCAAAAATCAAATCGGACTATATCCATATATGCATATATATAAAATTCAAATTCAAATCTAACCACCACATGTACATATATAGAGGAGAAAACAAAGTTCACATAGAAAAAACATATTTCTATTCTATGGCTGCTTGTGAGAACTGTTCAGATTAATTGTTTGCCATCCAAGCTGCATGTGAATAAAAATAGATACAATTAGCTACAGGCATTCAAAGCAAGCCACAAAAAAGGATCGGATTACAAAGTAGGAAGGTTTTTTTCCAGAATAATGCTACTTCTTACTTTGGTGCCATCTATCTAGTTGAATGTCAAGTAAAGCCAAAGCAAACATCTATGAAGCCCAGTTGAAGAAAATGGAGACTCCAGCTCTAGAGACTCAAATGTGTGGAAATTCATATGACAAGGAAGTTACCAATGTAATTCTGAAGACGGTATAAATTGAGGGCTTTCTAATCTTTCTCGAAGGCCGAATCAGTCCAAAAGTCCATGATCATAGCTCAATCGGTATCCAACTAACATTTCCACTGACTTGCCGTCGATAAGGTGATATTGAAAATTAATATGAACGAATGAGACAAGTCAATTTTCAGCATGGATTCTAAGAAGAAATGCCATCTATTTATCAAGAAGCCCTAAATTTCCATATGAAAATTTATAATTTAAATTCAAAAAAAACACACCTCCTAAAATAACACTTGGACTCTAGCATTTGAAGCCCTAAAATGTCTCAAATAAAAAACTTATGAATACAAAGTTTGCTAAACTCATCAACGTCTACATTTGTTGTAATGGTCAACATTTCATTTGACAAATTTTGAACGGTTCAAATTTTGAATTTTCAATTTTTGATAGCTACATACCAGTTTTCGAAACCCTAGATGGTCTCGACTCAAAAAGTCATGAATATCAAGATTGGTCCATTCATCAAGATTTACATTTGATGCATAGGCCATTTTTGCATTTGATAAAGTGTTAGCAAAGTATAGTTCTAAATCCACAAGTCCCACATATAATTTTATAAAGTCCGGAGATTCAAGATATTGTGACTAGTGTTTATTAACACTTTCTCAAATGCAAAATAACCTATGTATCAAATGTAGATCTTGATGAGTTCTCCAAATATGGTATTCAAAAGTTTTTCATTTGAGACTATTTAGTGTCTCATTTGACCAAGTTTGACCAAGTCACATCTTGGATTTTTAGAACTTATGACTAGTATTTACTAACACTTTTTCAAATGCAGAAATGACTTATATATCAAATGTAGATATTTATGAGTTGTACAATCTTGGTATTCAAAATGTTTTCATTTTATGTCATTTAGTGTCTCATTTGACCATATTTGATCAAGTCAAATCTTAATTTTTTTAAAAATGACACTTAGACTTTAGCATTTGAAGCCCTAAAATATCTCAAATAGAAAACTCATGAATACCAAATTTTCTAAACTCATCAAGGTCTATATTTGTTGTAATGGTCAATATTTCATTTGATAAATTTTAAACAATCCAAATTTTAAAATTTCAAATTTTAAGCCTAGATATCTTTGTAAGGGCGGTTCAATCACCAACCGCCCTTACATATGGACACTATAAGAGATGTTGGTGATTGAACCGCCCTTATAAATGGACACATTTATAAGGGCGGTCGGTGATTGAACCACCCTTACAAATGCATTTGTAAGAACGGTTCAATCACCAACCGCCCTTACAAATGTATTTGTAAGAGCGGGTGAAACACAAACCGCTCTTACAAATAAAATCCTAGTGTCCTTACAAATCATTTTCTACATAGTGTCCATCCGTAGACTCGATCGTAAGGTACATGGGCTGCTTGCGTTGTTTGCTGCTCTCTCTGTCCCTACGGTACCAAGCCGATTCACATCTTATTCGTCCTATTCGTATGTCTTATCAGTCGTTTGAACAGTATTTTTCTCTCATAGAAAACTAGCCGGCTTGTCTTATCAGTCGGTTTATTTGACCAGCCGAACATTCTGATTAGCCGTTTAAACACTATTTTTTCATACAATAAATCAGTCGTTTCAACTCATTAAGATGGATATAAGGATGAATAGAATAACCCACTTTTTAGTGTCTGGTTGGAGTAGCAGGAACTAGGATATCCCACTGAGCATTTCAATGGAATATTTTGTTAAAATAACGGACGAGCGCTTACTGAAAAAACAGCCGGCAAAGACGTCCAACTTCAACACCGTCTCTGTTCTCGACCGAGCCGTCTCTATGTGGATCCTATCTCCCTAAATATGTTCTTCCTCTTCTGCGATGGCGTTATTCTTTCTCTAGTAGCCGAGCTCGCGCTTTATCCTCTCCCAGCGGATCTACTCAGGCAAGGCACAGCTGAAGCAGCTCTCACACGCGAGATATGACCTCGCAGATGCAGCTAAAAGAGCCACAGGCACGGCACAGGCGGAGCCTCATCCATGCGGCGCGACCCGGCCGGCTCCGTGTGGTGCGGCCAAACGACCTAGCTACGACCACAGTCTACCTGCGGACGGCGTGTCATGATGAGCAGAGTGCGGACAGGGCGACAGAATGGGCAGAAGATGGCGCCGATGGCGGATGTGAATGTTGTATACTCTGCTGCTATGTGGACGCGGGAAGGAAGAAGACGACACTAGCAAGTGGGGCCTATTGAACAGTAGCTGATAGCATCAGATCCACCATCGTCCTATTCCTATTTATGCCTTCAACCAAACTCAAAATGTGCCGATCCCATCCCTTGTCTACTAAACAGAAAATTGAACCATCCCATTCTAAAAATTTGAGACGGGACCGTCACACTGCACCTTGACTTCCAACCAAACGCTGCCTAAAAGAATGCAATTCTTAATTTTTGAGAAGTCAAACCTTTTGAACTTTGGCTAAATTTACATAAAAATTACTAACATTCATAATGTAAAATGAGTATCGTTAGGTTAGTTATTGTAGAATATATTTTTAAAATAAATTTGTTTGGACACGGAAGTGCTAATGTTGTTAACTGTAAACTTGCTCAACTTTGGTTACATTGAGCAACACGAATCCCATAATTGCATTTTTTAGGGATAGAGGTAGTATGTGTTAACACAAAAATTTGGTAAGATTCTTTTATGGATTCAGTTAAGGAGAGAGCACAATCAGCTGACGATAAACTTATCAAGAAGTGATCGAATTCAGGAAAGAATCACGAAGGCTTTTACCAAGAAGTGATCTAATTCAGGAAGAAATCGTGAAGGCTACAGTATCGGCTCAGGCGTAATGAAGAGGGACTTTATTAGAAAGAAAATTGTATTATTACTTATATAAATTAGATAAGTTTATTTTTATCCAAGAATTGTCTAGTTGTGTTCGATTAGGATTTTGTTTCAGCCAAGGGTATAAATATAAGCCCTGACTATTGTATCAAGATATCTCTCGATCAATATAACATACGCTTTCGGCTCTCATGCTAACCCCTTAGGAGTAGGATGTAACATAGTTCTCGAAGTGCTCAGCAAGATAGGGCTGCATCTAATCGATCTCCAGTTTGCCATGGCTTTTGTCAAAATCAGGTGCTCTAGGCATTAATCATCGGCGCATCGCTATGGTTTCATCTGGTTTGCCTATGTTGCATCTTATGATCTCTTACTTGATTTGATTGAATCAACTCCCTTTGATTAAGACGCATGGACTCATATCTTGTGAATCTGCCGTCCTGTTGTGCATAAGACTTGATCATATCTTTGTTGATGTCACATTGTTTTTCCTGGCTCGTTGTATCTTAATCTAGGCCTTTGCATAGTATGCTTCCAAGAACTTGTCTTATTTTAACTAGATCTATCAGCTTGCAATTTTTAGCCTATCACTCTACTACTAACGCGGCATCTTACTGACCTATTTTGGTGGTGACGTAGATTATATTTTGTTAAATGTATGGCTCTTGTTATGATCATACTTTAATTGTTTGCATTCTACACCAGCCGGTAGTCAATATGCTTCATGTTAAATATCTCCATTGGCCTGCTCCAAATATCTCCATTGGCTCCCTAGCCGATAACAATATTTTCTTTCACATATCATGTTTTTCTTTTATGGGAAAATTAGGTGTATTGCTTTGAAAAAAAAGTCTTTTTAGTTATTTGGCCTCTTTTTTTTATCGAATTTAGCTATATGGCCTCAAATTAAAATTTAATTTAGCTCTATAGCCTGAGTAAGAGTACTAGGCTAGCGAATGGGAGGACTAGAGGTCTTGTACTATGCTCAAGACTGTCTATGGAGGAGGAGCCTTCACACGTTGTATCGCTTCGCTTCTTTTGATGTTGTTCTAGATGCTGTGTGAAGCATAATTCCTTAAAGTGGTGATGTAATAGTTAGAGTTGACCTCTCTATTGTACACTTGTAAGACGGGTATTCGATACGTGTGACCGTGATATCAGTTGGATTTTGATAATATGGTGGCATGATCTCCTGGAACCGTCAAAGTATGGATGTCTTCTGTGGATTTCCCTTTGAGGAAATCACAGTTCGTTCCAGAAATTAGGTTATGTATGTCAAGTTCCTCTAAATCAAGAGTTATCTTCACTTAACGAAAGATCATGCATGCAACCCATTCCGTTGTACACATATTTTCAAGATTTATTGTACACTTGTGCGCTGATATAGATGTATACGTGTATAGGGCAGAGCATGTTCGGGATTGTTTTACAAACTTGCTCTACAAACTCCACCACGTAGAGCAGTTTTATAAACCTAAAGTTTATGGAGCACCCGTTTAGGTGCTCTCATAACTCTACCTTTTTTTTTTTTCGAGTAGAGTGTGTAGAGCTAGACATGTTTGATAAAAAAAAAGGGAGCAGAGTTGAAAAACAAGATGAAGAGTAGTTCTAAACACCTTCATAGTATAAAAGACTTTTTAATCTCTTTTAGACCTCATTTAGATGCTCTCGTATCCATCTCAATCCATATATGTTGAAAATGTTAGGGTTTATTGAATCACGTGACGTATATTGGTTTAATAAGTTTAACTTCAATCCACTTAAACACACAAACAAGTTAAAAGTTTAAAATCCACTTAAACACACAAACAAGTTAAAAGAAAGAAACACTCCCTGGCTAGGTAACGGGACGTCTTCAGATACTAACGCTAACAGTCAATACTGGAACCACACTGTTGTGATTGACCGTTAGCCTACATACCTACACCTTGACGGTCACGATTCACCAACTCTCTGGCTGCTGCACGAGCAAGTGCTTGATCTTCGTTCCGTGTGTTTCTGTCGATCCAAATCAAACGCACCGGCGGATGGCCGGGCCAGGGGAACAGCGACCACGCCGCCGCAGTGAAAACCCGCATGAAACCTCGTGCCGGCGACGCCGATCGAGCCACCAGCCACGCCCGGCGCGGGATGGGAGCGAGGCGCTGCTGCTCCTCTTTCCCTGGGCAGGAGCCACGAGTGCAGTACCAAGCTGACTGACACTCTCAAGGGCAGAGGCGGTCAGTGACATCTGCTGCGACCCCGAGCCCCACGGCGTGCGGCGTGCCGAGCTACTAGTGCCCACGGGACCGGCACACGCAGCCCTCACGTGCGCCTCCGAATTTCCCGAGGATCTCGCCGCGCTCCCACGAGCGGTAGGACCGACCGGTTGGTTGGAGGCGAGCTGGTCACTGACCCAGTGATCACCGACAGCCGCCTGGTCCAAGTATCACCCACACGGCCACACACCCATATCCCCATCCGGGTTCGCCTATTCATCTTTTTTTCTACTACCACCTCGAGTATGACATAAAATATGTAGTTATTTTAGACACATAAATTTCACTATATATTTACATTTATATTATATCTAAATATGTAGTAAAAGTAGTGTAGTGTAGTGTATTTAGAATAGTCATAACATCTTATAATTTAAAATAAATGAAGTAGTTGGGTAGGACTTATGGATGCCTCTGAAGATTCTCGAGTAGCTTTGGTCTAATCACATGTACTCTCTCGTCCAATAGTTAAACTTACAAATTTAACTAAGGTTAGTATTAATGAGAGTTTCATGACCCAGTTTTCAATATTCTCAGATTTTAAAAATAATACAGAAAATTTTTATCCCATGAAACTATCTCTAATCTTATTAAACTCTTAAGATCTCTCTCTTCATCAATAAAGTGTCATGTCAACGCAATTAATGTCCATGAAACTCTATAAAACTCTCTATTGAAATTGACATAATAATTAGTCAAATTATATATCGATCTAGTTATTGAGAAAAAGTTCTATCACTAGATTTTTGTACTATTAAAAGTTTTTCTGAGATGATATTGCATTTAGAATGTATTAGGACACAACAGGGGTACTATACGGTAAATGATCATTATGCACTTCAAACCCAAAATTTTGTATTTATACATTCCCTCTATCTGATATACATTTGACTCCTAAGCCAATACTCGCTTAAATCAACTCTCTAGGGTTGCCCGGCAAAAGGCAGAATCCAAAGCACATTTCGTAGCATACGAGACATGCCATTTAGGAGAGAGATCTCTTTTTATTCTAATCCGTCAAATCCTTGACTTGCTTTGCTTGAGACGAAGGCACTATTATTTAACTCTCATTTTCTTGAGTTCAAAAAAACTCTTCATTTTCTTATTATGCTAATACTGTGCCTGTTTTCTTGAGTTGGGTACACAATCTTTCTTGTGGGTGCCAAACTCTAGATTTTCGCACGGTAGAAGATTAAGTTTTGTTTTATACTCTAAAAGTCTAAATGCAACGTACAAGGTACCTTACTTGATTGATACAGTGGGAATTTTTATACTCATTTATAATGCCACATCAGCAAAAGTGATAAAGTGGCATGGAAATTAAGAGGAGAGAGAAATGAGTTTTAAACCCATGAAACCCAACTCACAATAATGTTTCGGTTTCCTAGCGAATGAAACTCTAGTGAAACCTGCATTGTGTGAGCTTATTATTTCATCTCCATGTGTTTTGCCCGGTCTCATATACTCTCTATGTTCCATAATAGTTAGTGTTTTAGTCTCTCTCACATAGACCAATGTAGAAGGTAAAAAATCAAAATACCTCTAAAAAAGCAGCGATATAGATGTATGGAGAGAATTTGGAAAGTGAGGATAACAACTATTATGTGTCCCATATTTATCATACACTTTATGCCTATATGTAATTTAATTTACATATACAACTCTATTATGTTTTTTAGCTTATAAAAATATTGAAGTAAATTAAACTATTTTTTGTTGACTTTTTAATGCTAATACTTAATTAGATATTATGCAAAGTGGCTTTTCATATGACAGATTTGATCATAACTATGTAAAAATTAGATGCTACGAGTAGCATATGGAGTAATGAAATGGAAATGTGGATTGAGAGAATCTGTTTCATGTCCCAGTTTTCAATCATGTTGTAGAAATAGATAAAATCTCCACTAATACTAGCCTAATTAGTTTTAGATAAACGAGATAGCTTTCCATCTCTGCGCTAAGTAGGAATACATACACAAGCACTAAACTCGTATATAAATAAACAACTCCAAAAGTATATTCCAAGGTCGCGTTGATCACTTATATGTGCATCAGCATCTCCATATCCACTAAATAAATAACACACAAATATGCATATGCTTGTAATACCCTCATTAGTATTGTGGATTGACCTATTGGGGTCCATGTGTTGTATTTTGATGAAATTAATCTCATATTAATTGTTTATTAAATAGTTATGGACCAACTAAATATTCCTTGTCGCTCTAAATGTTTGCCTTTGTATTAATTCTTTGGCACAAAATGATGAAGAAAGTGCAAGAGAGGTAGGTATGTATACTTATTTCAATTTGGTTGGAGCTAGGCCATACGTAGATTTTAGACAGTGTTAGTGGCCAACTCAGCATAAATTGATTATAAAGTCTAGAGAAAAATCAACTTATCTCACCAAAAAATATTCATAAGGCCGAGACTGATTATTTGCATTTTATTTTTAATTTATATATAAGCTACTATTATAACCTGTGTACACCACCACATTTAGTCATTATTACACAGGAAAAATACACTTTGGTCAAACTGCGAGTACAACCCGGCCCACTGTTTGACAGTCCAGGCACAGTCAAAAAGGGTTAAGTAACCTTAAATAAAGTCATTCCAAACTAAAATATTATTTGTCAGATGCTTAACAGACTGATATTTTTTAGGGCAGCTTAACACAATTATCTACGGGCCAGGGTCCTGTCAAATTAGCAATCCGTTTTCATATTTGCTCTAGTTTTTGTGTAATCCTGTCATAGTATGCTCTGTTCTGAGAGTACTTGCCCCACACGCGTTATTATGATTGTCAGAAATATAATTATCATACGACTATTCCTGATAATCCCATATGACTACGGTGACTTATTTGATACTCCTCGTTAAAAAATAATGCAATTTAACTTTCCATGAAGTAAACTTTTTTTACGGTAATGATAGGCGTAAAACGTCCGGCACCCAATCAGAGCCGAACAGGTGCCGCACGCCAGACCACCACGCGTCCAACTCCGCGCTCCCGCATCCCGGCCCGTGAACCGCCCTCCCCCTACCCCAACCCACCCCCAGCGGCCCGTGACCCCCCCCCCATTCCCCCACCGGCGGCGGCTTCGTTGCCCTCCACCCTTCCTCCCTTCATCTCCCCCCCACCGCAGCGAGCTACCTCACCGGAGTGGGGGCGACGGCGGCCGCTTACGGCGAGGAGTTCGCGCCTCCTCCCTCCCTGCTCTCTCTCCCTCTCCCTCTCCCTCTCTCTTACCTCCATGGATCTAGAAGGAGGACGATGGCGCAGCTCCGATGAGGTAGGTGGCGGGGATCATTCAGGCCTCCCCCTCCTTCCTTCTCCTCCTTTTTGGATCTGGCCCTCCCCTTCCTCGTGCTTCTCTTTCTCCTCCCCCTCTGGATCTATGGGATGTGGTGATGGCTAGGGTTCCGACGACTTGTGCTTCTCTTTCTCCTCCCCCCTCTGGATCTATGGGATGTGGTGATGGCTAGTGTTCCGGCGAGCTTTTCAGGGGTTCAGCTCTCACCATGTTGCAACGGTTCTTTTTCAATGTTGCAACAGATGATTTTGGAATGTTGCAATGTTACTTTTTTGTGGTTGTTGTAACAGGCGTTTTCTAATGTTGCAGTATTAGTGGTGAGATGTTGCAATAATTGTTTTTGTTTGTTGCAGCAGATTTTTTCGATGTTGCAGTAGATGTTTTTGTGGTTGTTGCAACAGGCGTTTTCTGATGTTGTAGTATTAGTGGTGAGATGTTGCAACAATTGTTTTTGTTTGTTGCAGCAAATTTTTCCGATGTTGCAGTTGATGTTTTTGAATGTTGCAACAAATATTCTTTTTATGTTTTAGTTCATATCTTCGTTTTGTTTCATTGGTTGTTCTTTTTCAATGTTGCAAATAGCTCCCCCTGTTGTTGCAGCTGATTGGCGGGCTTATGGGGGCGAGTTCTTGGTGGACGGAGGTGCTAGGAGCCGACGAGGTTGGGGGGGATCCCGTGCACGTAGGAGCAGGGGCGGGTTCCTTGCGCAGGGAGCGGAGGAAGGGTGAGCACTTGCACAGGGGAGTGGAGGAAGAGCGGGAGCCTTTTTCCTTAGGGGTGTCCTTGAGCATGGTCTGGTGGAGGAAGGTTGCGGGGGATGCTGGTGCGTGCGGAGAGCGGAGTGGATCACGGGCGTCCGACGCTGGCGTCCGTGCAGGAGAGGTGGGAGGCGGGCGCGCGGGGATTGCGACCGTCCGGACGCCCATCCGTTCCGGACGTCCGGGCGGAAGCACGACTGTTTTTTTAGTTTGACTACTAAAACTATTTAAAGACCTAAGTATTATTAATATTTCTATAAATATGTTATTACTATTTCTATAAATATAGTCAAGCTCAGAAAATGTTTCTTGTTCAAATATGAAATTGTGTTTTTTTCTTTTGGAGGGGTGGGGGTTGAGGGGTGGTGCGGCCAGTGTCAATAAAGGACCTATAATATCTGAGTGGCTTGATCTTTGCTTGACGGAAAAATCATCGTAGTAGAGAGCTTTATTTCAACCATGTATTGGGACTTAAAATGTCCAGCATAATCGCCATTGTTTCTCAACTAGTATTGTAGTAGTAGTTTAGGAGGAGCACTCCTCACTCATAGAGCAGTTCTAAAAAATTGGGGTACTGCTTACGGATGAAGTTTTAACGGTGTTTATGACTCGTTTTCACACAAAGCTGAAACATGTGAGGAGAGCAGGAACATGTTAAGTACAAACCTCTGCAGTTCCCACTTTGTTTAACCCAGTTCCCCAAACCCACCCACCTCCAACCCCTTGGAAACCCCAACCCACAATTATAACCTTCCATCTTTTTATCCTGTTCATTCACAGCACGGTAAAAAATTCCAAACCAAAGGCGTCCACACTCAGACCACAGCAAGAAAAGAACAGAGAGATTTTTTTTCCTAGAAAAAGGTGCAGTAAATACCACCAAAGGCATCCACCACACCGGCCGGCCCTGCCTTTAGACCGAAACCCAATGGTGGGGTTAAAATTTTAACCGCCGTTTAAGAATCCCAAAACTTAGAAACAGGCGCTTTTAGGGCGTCTCCAATGACCCATGTAAACCCAATGGAACTTGGAAACAATTAAAAACTAAAAGGGAGCAGTGGTAAAATTTTCAACTTGCCGTTTAAGAATCCCAAAATCTTTTCTCTTTCCTTCTCATTGAAACAGGCTTCTCCTAGCTTGCATGTGTCAGGCGTTGCGGACGCCCTTAGCTGCTTGCATTTGCATTGTCCTCCTCTCTCTCTATCTCTCTCTCTCTCATTAAGCGCTTTTACTTTAAACACGGTGCCCCATGCATGCGATGAGCAAGCTTGCAGCAGACTGCCAGTGCTCGCTTGCCTAGCTCCCAATATCATCAAATTCTCGGGCTTCCCAAGGATTCTGACCCGAGGCGGGTAGGAATGGACCAAAATACCCCTGGGCTCTTGGTAGGGGCCTGTGGATGTGTCCTAGGGTTTGGAGGGCAGATTTGCGAGCTGGGGAATGCGTTTTGGGATTTGCACGGTTGGGATTAGCGAGGGGGATAAGCGAGCGAGCCGCTTTAAGTTATTGGTCGGACGGCATGGGCTGCGTGTCACCGCGATCCCTATGGGGCGGGCGCCGGTGGGCTTTGGTCCGGCTGTTGGGCCTGTTTTGTTCAAGGCCCATCGCGACCGATGCAAATTTTTCTTTTTTTATAATATATACAAGTGGGAGAAAATGATAATAAGCCTTTTCCCACTTATGTCCATATTTGTAGTAGTATCATATCATGTGGTCTTTCTTTTTCCGTAGTCACTGGTTCCTGCTCATCAGACCTGCCTTTTGAACATCCTTGGTAGGTACTCTTCTGGGCATCAAATGCTATTGTCCTTTGGTCAAATATTTGGCTTCAAATAAGTGCCCTTTTTCGTACACTTGCACTGACAAGCATCAAGCACTGCTTGTATGCTGCTTAACAGATACGACCCCTATTTCCCAGAGCCGCACATTTGCCCTATACTAGTACTAGTACTCCCAAAAAGAGTTCAAATAATACAAGAAAAAATTATAAACTATAATTCTCCACTACTAAAAGCAGCGCTGGCTGGCATGGCACCCCATGTTTTGATGTGATCTAACGTTGTTCACCATTCACCAATAAATAATAACTGGTGAACTGTGTGCCGCTGTGCTAGTGATGGAAAGTGTATGCAGTGCTTTACTAGCTAGTTGAACGCTAAACATCTCCCTCCGCCCTAAAAAGACCACAAACGGGCCCATTTTCTGGTGAGGCTGACGGGTGGGCCTGACGGGAGTGAGTGATCACATGGCACGGCACTGGCTGCTAACCTAGGTTTGCTCGAGCCGGATATTTATCCTGGACACGATCCCACAAGCCTCCTGTTTGGCCTTGTCATTTTTCACGTGTTTGTCCCTGTGAGCTTCATTCACCCATTTCCATCTCTCCTTCCGGAACCGTGCGCTGGTAAATCCGTAGTAGTACTAGCTGACTCTTTTGGTGTTGAAACGGACGGACCAGATAATGCAGCACTCTAGGCTTTTTACTAGTACTATACAATCCTGTTTTCGGGTACGAAAAGGGGCTTTCTAGGCCATAAGAAAATGCGAAAATCACTCAGCTCACGAGGAAACGCAGATTAAAAACGCCTTGAGGCAGGAGATTATTAGGGCGTAAAATAAAATGAGCTAGTAGACGAAGCCAAGCAACAAGTGACCAAAACTGCAATTAAACAAGTAAGCTCAGCAACAGTGACAGTGACAGTTCCAGTTCCCCCACCCCAGCCATCCCTACGCTGAGAGGACCTGTCATGGCACCCATTAAATACAGCTCCATCTCCCAAGAACCGCAGATAAGACCAAAACGCCCAGGGTTTAACACAGCCCAAATCAAGGGTTTAAGCAACCAATTTGTACTGGTCCTCCTCCATAAGAGAGACCATAATCCATCTGCTCGCTGGCCAGGCATAAGCTAGCGTAACTGAAGTGAGCAAGACCGGAGCTGGAGAGGAACGGCCTCTGTTGGGTGTGGCACAAGCAACGGCAGCTGCTGCTGAAAGCGAGCGACCCAGCGAACCCCGCCACTGCCCCTCACCTCTCCGCTCCTCGGCACCCGGCCCCCCACATGCCTCGCCGACCGTCGCGTCGTCCTGCTTCTCCTTGCTAGCTCTTCCCAGTAGCAAGCGACCGAGCGCGCGCGCGCATGCCGTGCCGTGACCTCGCCGTGCCGGGCGGCCGCGCTCTCGGTTGGGGGGGACAAAAAAAAAAGTCGTCGCCTTTTCCGGTTCCCGCGGTGGGTTCGTCTTGATCGAGGCGGTTGCTGATAATAATGGCGCACCGCCGGCGGGCCCGGTCCCTCTTCTCTGTGGTCGCCGCCGCGCTTGTGGTGCTGTCGGTCGTCGGGACGGCCCGGCCTGCCGCGGCGCTGTCGCCGGACGGCAAGGCGCTGCTGTCGCTGCTGCCCGGCGGCGCGCGCCGTCGCCCGTGTTGCCGTCGTGGGACCCCAAGGCCGCGACGCCGTGCTCGTGGCAGGGGGTCACGTGCTCGCCGCAGAGCCGGGTGGTGTCGCTCTCGCTGCCCAACACCTTCCTCAACCTCTCCTCGCTGCCGCCGCCGCTCGCCACGCTCTCCTCGCTGCAGCTGCTCAACCTCTCCACCTGCAACATCTCCGGGACCATCCCGCCCTCGTACGCCGAGCTCTCCGCGCTGCGCGTCCTCGACCTCTCCTCCAACGCGCTCACCGGCGACATCCCCGCCGAGCTCGGCGCGCTCTCGGGCCTCCAGTTCCTGCTCCTCAACTCCAACCGCCTCACGGGCGCCATCCCGCGCTCGCTCGCCAACCTCTCCGCGCTCCAGGTGCTCTGCGTCCAGGACAACCTCCTCAACGGCACCATCCCGGCGTCGCTCGGCGCGCTCACCGCGCTCCAGCAGTTCCGCGTCGGCGGCAACCCGGCGCTGTCGGGACCCATCCCGCCCTCGCTCGGCGCGCTCTCCAACCTCACCGTCTTCGGCGCCGCCGCCACCGCGCTGTCCGGCCCCATCCCCGACGAGCTGGGCAGCCTCGTCAACCTCCAGACGCTGGCATTGTACGACACCAGCGTGTCCGGGCCCATACCCGCCGCGCTCGGCGGCTGCGTCGAGCTGCGCAACCTCTACCTCCACATGAACAAGCTCACCGGCCCTGTACCGCCGGAGCTCGGGCGGCTGCAGAAGCTCACCAGCCTGCTCCTCTGGGGAAACGCCCTCTCCGGGAAGATCCCGCCGGAGCTATCCAGCTGCTCCGCGTTGGTGGTGCTCGACCTGTCGGGCAACCGGCTTACCGGCGAGGTGCCCGGGGCGCTCGGGCGGCTCGGCGCGCTCGAGCAGCTGCACCTGTCGGACAACCAGTTCACGGGGCGCATACCGCCGGAGCTCAGCAACCTGAGCAGCCTCACCGCGCTGCAGCTCGACAAGAACGGCTTCTCTGGCGCCATCCCGGCGCAGCTCGGAGAGCTCAAGGCGCTGCAGGTGCTGTTCCTCTGGGGCAACGCGCTGTCCGGCGCGATCCCGCCGTCGCTGGGGAACTGCACCGAGGTGTACGCGCTGGACCTGTCAAAGAACCGCCTCTCCGGCGGCATCCCCGACGAGGTGTTCGCGCTGCAGAAGCTCAGCAAGCTCCTCCTCCTGGGCAACGAGCTCTCCCGGTCCGCTCCCCCCGAGCGTCGCCAACTGCGTGTCATTGGTGCGCCTCCGGCTCGGCGAGAACCAGCTCGTCGGCGAGATACCCAGAGAGATTGGCAAGCTGCAGAACCTGGTGTTCCTTGACCTGTACTCAAACAGGTTCACTGGAACGCTGCCCCCCGAGCTCGCCAACATCACGGTGCTGGAGCTGCTGGACGTGCACAACAACAGCTTCACCGGTGGCATCCCGCCGCAGTTCGGGGAGCTCATGAACCTGGAGCAGCTCGACCTGAGCATGAACAAGCTCACCGGCGAGATACCGGCGAGCTTTGGCAACTTCAGCTACCTCAACAAGCTCATCCTCAGCGGCAACAATCTGTCCGGGCCATTGCCCAAGTCGATTCGGAACCTGCAGAAGCTGACAATGTTGGACCTGAGCAACAACAGCTTCTCCGGCCCCATACCGCCGGAGATTGGGGAGCTGTCGAGCCTGGGCATCAGCCTGGACCTGAGCTCGAACAGGTTCGTCGGCGAGCTGCCGGACGAGATGTCTGGTTTGACACAGCTGCAGTCACTCAACCTCGCGAGCAATGGCCTCTACGGCAGCATCTCGGTCCTGGGTGAGCTCACCAGCCTGACATCCCTCAACATCTCGTACAATAACTTCTCTGGCGCGATCCCAGTTACGCCGTTCTTCAGGACATTGTCCTCCAACTCCTATATTGGCAATGCCAACCTCTGTGAGTCCTATGATGGCCATTCCTGTGCAGCCGACATGGTTCGCAGGTCCGCCCTGAAGACGGTCAAGACAGTGATTCTCGTTTGTGGCATTCTGGGGTCAGTCGCGCTGCTGCTTGTTGTGGTTTGGATTCTGATCAACAGGAGCAGGAAGCTGGCCACCCAGAAGGCGATGAGCTTGTCAGGTGCTGGCGGGGATGATTTCTCGAACCCCTGGACGTTTACACCGTTCCAGAAGCTCAACTTCAGCATTGACAACATCTTGGCATGCCTAAGGGATGAGAACGTGATAGGCAAAGGTTGCTCGGGGGTGGTGTACAGAGCTGAGATGCCGAACGGGGACATCATCGCAGTGAAGAAGCTCTGGAAGGCCGGCAAAGATGAGCCGATTGACGCCTTTGCTGCTGAGATTCAGATTCTTGGGCACATCAGGCACCGGAACATCGTGAAGCTACTTGGGTACTGCTCCAACAGGTCTGTCAAGCTCCTGCTTTACAACTACATACCCAATGGCAACCTGCTGCAGCTCCTGAAGGAGAACAGGAGTCTGGACTGGGACACCAGGTACAAGATCGCCGTCGGGACAGCGCAGGGGCTAGCTTACCTGCACCATGACTGTGTTCCAGCGATACTCCACAGGGATGTCAAGTGCAACAACATACTGCTCGATTCCAAGTATGAGGCCTACTTGGCTGATTTTGGGCTGGCCAAGCTCATGAACTCCCCTAATTATCATCATGCTATGTCGCGCATTGCTGGTTCTTATGGATACATTGCTCCAGGTAAACATTTCTTTTTGCTGTTATTATTAATCAACATTTAGCTGTTCTTATTTCTTCAGCAATTGGACTGTAGTAGTGTAGAA
The DNA here is from genome assembly GCA_015844335.1 of Chrysopogon serrulatus. Lineage (NCBI taxonomy): Eukaryota > Viridiplantae > Streptophyta > Magnoliopsida > Poales > Poaceae > Chrysopogon > Chrysopogon serrulatus. The sequence continues at coordinate 69,629 of JADLZL010007665.1, read as the reverse complement.
GAACAGCAACCCCAATTAATGTCACAGCTTGTAGTTCTTTGGTAATGCTGCTGCTAAGTGAGAATCTTTGACCTGTGGTTGCTTCTAGGAACCTTAACCTTGTTCATCGCCAGTTGCTTGTAGCTTAAGAGTTAAAATGGTAACATTGACCACTCTGTCTCAACACTAAATGAAGTTTGTCCTAGTCCAGCTAGTACATACAACTCGTTTCTCACATCACAAGTATCCTTGTTGTCAATTGGAATTTCTTGGCTTGATATTGTTTCTACAGTTTCTTAACACAGTATAATAATGTTAGTACATTTCTTGATCACAGATATGATTGGATGATCATTTTCGAAAGACTATGAATGTTTAACATATCTATGATACATTTCAGAGTATGCATACACGAGCAACATCACAGAGAAGAGCGATGTGTACAGCTACGGCGTTGTGCTGCTGGAGATACTGAGCGGGCGGAGCGCGATCGAGCCAGTGGTCGGTGAGACCAGCCTGCACATCGTGGAGTGGGCGAAGAAGAAGATGGGCAGCTACGAGCCTGCAGTGAACATACTAGACCCGAAGCTGCGGGGGATGCCGGACCAGCTGGTGCAGGAGATGCTTCAGACGCTGGGCGTGGCCATCTTCTGCGTGAATGCGGCGCCAGCGGAGCGGCCAACGATGAAGGAAGTGGTGGCGCTGCTCAAGGAGGTCAAGAGCCCGCCCGAGGAGTGGGCCAAGACCTCGCAGCAGCCGCTCATCAAGCCCGGCAGCCAGCAAGGGTGACATACCGACGGCATTGGACCGGTTTTTCTCTTTTGGATGGTTTTGCATCGTTGGCGGAGCGACAGGCTCGAGCATTCGTTGTAGTGACGCAGATTGCAGCAGGTAGAAGAAAAGAAGGGGAAGCAAAGTAGGTTTTTGATAATTCAAGGGCTAGCTTAGCTTTGGTTAGGCGATTCTTGTACAGTTCAGGATGGTCTCGCAGCCCGGCCGTTTTAGTAGGGGAACTTGATGAATGAAAAATTTTCTTGCAATACATTAGCCGTGTGTTCCTTTGCATCTTTCTAGTACATGCAAAATGTTGTTTACTGCAACCTGTCAACCTACAGTTTTCTTACCTGCAAACTGCATTTAAATTTCACTACTAATATTTTTAAAAAAAGTGAAATTCACCAGCGGTTTAAGCTTGTGGGACAGTAGTGTCTTGATCCTACTCCTATTTTTTTTTTTTTTTATCTTTAGGTCTCTAAATTTATTTGGGTCTCATCATTCATCCAAATGGATGCTCTCACGACCCACTAGCCTACATGGCATTGCCAATCTTAAGGTTTCTGATTTATGTACGTCTGTCATGGTTCCATCTCTCATCTCTCACACCTTCCTCCTCTCCTCACTATTACAAAAAAGATTTTACAAGGCGATGGACTTTATTTACCAAAGCGTTTATAAAATCCAACCACCTCAGTTAGCTTGGAATTTAAGGAGACAGTTGCTTTTATTTACCGAGGTGGTCACAACTAACTGTCTTGTAAAATCCATTTAGGGAGCTAGTAAAAAAACGAACAGCCTCCTAAAATCCATTTATGAAGGTAGGCACATATGAGGACCGCCTCTAAAAAGGCCGAGGCCCAATAGGCCCATGCGAGGCCCCGATAGCCATCCATATAAAAGCATGAAGTCAGGGGTTTCATTCACTCATTTCCTTCACCCTCCTCCCTCCCTCCCGAGCCCGCCCCTCTCCTTCCCTCCCAATGGCGGCGCCCCTTCTTTACTACCATGGTGGCGTGCGGGCGGGCCGACCGCGCGGCGCACCACCTCCTTCCGACGGTGGCTCCTCTAGGTGGATCGAGACCCTTTATTCCCTTCCATGGTGACACGTGGGCAGGCCAGCCGCACGGCACGCCACCTCCCCACGGCGATGGCTCCTCTCGGCGGATCTGCACCACTTGCTCACCACAACGACGTGGGTGACACCTCTCCCTCTCCCCGTGCGAGCGCATGGCAGATCCTAGTGGTCAGAGGAGCATGATGGTGGATCCAGTAACCAGATGAGCACAAGGCGAGGGTCCACCACCAGATCCGGCAAGGAGCTTGGATCTAGCGAGTAGAAGCTCGATCCGATGAGTAACAGCCTAGATTCAGCAGTCTCTTGAGGTGGTGGGGCTTGGTGGTGACGTAGGAAGGTCGCTCCTCTCGGTGGGCGGATGGCGCATGAATGGGCTCGCCGGGCCTATGGATGGGCTCCATCCATGCGTTTTTTTTTAATTTATTTACCGTGACGGTCAAACCAACCGTCTCGTCCTTTGCGGTTCAAGACGGTTGGGAAAACCACTACGATTAATAAACAAAATCACATGCCTATTGGTACGCTGACCACCACCTCCGTGTTGTAGCCACTGCCCATGCCCTGGTCACTCGCTAGCCCGCGTATTGTCCTACCCACGCTAGCCTATCTCCCTCTGCACAACAGGTCAACAGCCACTGCTCATGCGCACCATTCGCATCCATGCAACCCACGACAAGGCTGATGCAACCACTGGCTCAACACATCTTCATATCAGCAATGGCGAACTTGGGGCGGCATCGATGCTGCCAGTGAGCTCCGCATGCGCTGTGGATGGGGAAGAAGAGGAGAAAGGCTGAAGTGCTAAACTTTTTTTTTTCTTGTAAGTCGGTGCTAGTGAAGAAGCAGAAGCCAAGGAGGGAAGCACTCGACATACCGGGGCGTGCAGATGCAGGTATAGGGCAACTGGTTCTTTGAGATCTGCATGATCATTGCTCGTGTCATGTCTCTGAATGACTGGGGCTAGGGAGGCGGCCCGGTGCTTGTGCCACACCGCTTGTTCATGTGTGTGTGTGGTGCTGCGTGGACAATGAACGTGGCAGAAGCGGCGTCGTGTGTGTGGCCAGGACAGCTAGTACAACACGAGCCATTTGGTCACGAGCGTCGACGACAGTGATGAGGTTTCCAGAAAATTTTAAAAAGAGCCATGGCCACGTCGTCGCAAGTTACACTATTTTGTGAGTGAAAAACGTGCGCTTCGTGGCCATGGCCGCTCAAAATCACAACCTTAGGGTTCGCACGTTCATCCCCTAACAACTCCACCCATAAGACAATTATATCTATGGCAGTGCCGGGCTCGGACGTCCGGCGCCATCGGACGCCCGCCACACCAACGCGGCCCTCCTCCCCTCCTCCCCGCGACGCCGCAGCGTCGGCGTCCCCCCCGCCGCCCGACCACCGCCCCCCCCGCCCGCCCGGCTAGGGGCCGCTCCGGCGAGCCCCCCGGCGAACCCTCTTCCTCTCCCGCCACCTCCTTCTCCAGCTCCGGCGACCTCGCCCCCGCCCTAGACCTGGCCCACCGCCTGCCCCCCCCGCCCGCCTGCCCCTAAAGCCGCCCGCTGCAGCCCACTGGTTTCCCTTCCTCCCCCCCAGGCGGCGGGACAATCTGACAGTTCACCGGAATTGGAGAAGAAGGGTTGGAGCTCGCCGGGAGGAGGAGGAGGAGGAGGAGGAGGAGGCGGCGGCCTACCTGAGCGGATCTGGCGTGGGGAGACGGAGGCCAGTGCTCGCCGGGCGTGGGGAGGGAGGCCGCCGTCGGGATCCAATGGCCGTCGGGATCCATTCACGGGCGCGGGAGGTGGAAGACGCCGCGGCGCGGCGCGGAGCGGGTGGGAGTGCGGCCGGCGGCCGTGCGGGTGTGAATAGGCCGTTCGTTCGTCGCGCCCACCGCGTCCGAAGTATCGAAGGTAAGCATGACAGCATTACCGTTATATCTATTCGGGATATTCGTGCTGCCAATTTTATACTAATATGATTTTGGAACGAGTATTTCATACTTTAAACAAATTTAAATGAAAAGGATGTCAACTAAAAAAATTATAGCTTTTCAAGATCCACAATTTTAGTTTTGGTTATTTCTTTGTCCAAGATCATTTGAAAGAATTGAATTTCAACTTTGACAAAATTCATGTGTATTATTTATTAGATAGATGATTTTAAATAGAAAAGTTGCCAGCTACTCCCTCCGTTCCAAATTATAAGTCGTTTTGATTTTTTTGTTCATCTATTTTACTATGTATCTAGATATAATCATGTGTCTAGATATTACATAGCAAAAATAGATGTACTAAAAAAGTCAAAGCGGCTTATAATTTAGAAAGGAGGGAGTACAAAGTTGCATAATTGTTCGAGATCTATAATTTTTATTTTTGTTGTTTCTCCATTTGAGTTTTTTTTTAAAAAATAAATTTTATGTGTGAGAAATCAAACATAATTTTTGTTAGATGGATGATTTTAAATAAAAATGACTATTATATGCACATATGGATTTCTTAGGTATTAACTCCTATAAAAACATGTGAATCAAATATTTGGACATTAAAGTGACTTCAAATAAAAAAGTTGTATAAACTACATAATTGTATAACTTTTTTATATTTAGAACTTTTATTTTGGTTGCTTATCCATTAGAGATTCTTAACTACTACTACATAATTATTTGTGACTATAGAGCATATACTGCTTTGGTATTAACTATATAAAATATAGTGATGCATATTTGGATATTCAAACAATTTCAAATAAAAAAAGTAAACTACATATAAAGTTTGAAATACATATAAAGTTTTCTATCACTACCGGTTTAAGCCCCGAACCGAAAATAATGACCTAATATCACTTTCGGTTCATAGCTAATACCGGTAGTGATGATTCAATATCGCTGTTGGTTCAAGTTACAAACCAGCTAGGCTGACTCGGCGTTGGTGTCACCGTCCGCCACCACCGTGTTGGGGTCGGAGGAGGAGATCGCAGGTACTTTTGCGAGTGGAATTTTCATCATGGCAGACACACACGTGTTTCTTTTTTTAAGGTCTTCCTCCTTCCACTTGTCAGATGTATACCAAACGTTAGATGTAAAATTTAATTAAGTACATATAAGGGAGAAGATCTCAGTGGGTAGGAAGCTTTGAAATAACTGAACTTTTTAAATTTCTTCACTCTTTTATAAATATATATAGATGTAGTAGATATAGATGTAGCTAGATATAGATGTGTAAATGTGGATATATATGTAGATGTCGATGTAGATGTTAGATTTTATAAACACAGATATAGATAGATAGGTAGGTAGATAGATTTATAGATATAGATATATATAGATATAGATATATGATATACTTTGTTCCTATTTTTACTATATTCTCTTTTTCTAGCCTAAGAATTAGATTGATCAGGTGGACGTTAAACGCCTAGACTAATTAGAAACGCTACATTTTTAAAGATGAGTCCAGAATTAAGTTTGTAGCTCCATCATTTGAACACTCTATCCATGTATTTATTTTGAAATATATAAGTGTTATAGGTTTAAACTGCCTCTATGTCCAAATCCTGACTCTGTCCCCGACCACACTCAACTCAGAATTGCATCCCTCCTCACCGTTCTTTTCTTTTTGACACCTTTGCCTGTGCTACGTATGACTCTTGTTCGCTGCCGCGTGTCACTGGAATCGGGGCCCGCTCCCTCCATGCCGTCCGAGTCCTGATCACACCCGCCTCGCCGGAGCCTCACCTGCGCCGCTGCGCGCTTCGGTGGAAACCCTATAAAACCGTAACCGATCGAGTAATAAAACAAGTTATTAATCAAAAGAAAAAAAACAAAATAAAAATAATAGGAAGGGAATTCGAAAGGGAAGTCTAGGCGTCTGGACCCCGACGAGGGATCGGAGGCCGGGGGCCAGGATCGATCGGCGCGACCGTAACGCCGAGAACCCTAGCCGATTTCGCCGCTCATCGATCACAATGGCGAGCCCCTCGGCGACGCCCCCGGCTACGATCGCGGCGGAGGCGGTCTCCGTAGCGGACGGGACACCGGCGGCGGCGCCGGCGGTACTGCCGCCGCTCGGCTCGATGGCGTCCTTGTACGTGGGCGACCTGGCTAAGAGCGTGGACGAGACGCAGCTCCACGCGGTCTTCAGCCAGGTCGCGCCCCTCGCCACCGTGCGCGTCTGCCGGGACATCGTCACCGGCGTCTCGCTTGGGTACGGCTACGTCAATTTCTACTCGCGCCAGGAAGGTAATAAGTGTCAATCCATGCGCTCGCCTCTAGTTAGTTCCTCATAATTGGTATTGGATCCTAGCTATAGTCTTCCTAGGGTTTAGTTTTGATCGCGTTCCACGTTATGGTATATATTTCATATACAGTGTGTGTTTTTTTACGTTTCCTTTTGTTATTTCTAAATTTATTGTGAGATTTCTTTTGGTGAGGTTGAGGTCAGCTGGGTTTACGTCTCTATGAATCTTAACTATGTAGCTATTAAAAAATTCTCATGGAGCTAGAGGGTGGGTGATGGATCTTGTGCTTTCTATGTTTGATTTGATCTGGTATATATATTCATTCATTTACCTCATTTGGATGTAAAGACTATGCCATGTATTTAGAAAAGTTTGAATCTCGATTGATGATTTGCATATTGTTGTTTCATGAAAAAAATATTTGCATATTGCTCATACTCTACAAATTGATTATTAGAGTTTATTTTGTGTTGTTGCCTGCGATTTAGATTTATGCTATAATAATGAATTATAGACTCTTCTTGGTGGAGTAAATGTTAAGCTCTGGTTATCAACTGTATGATATATTATTCAATTCTGATCTAAAATCATAATATGCTATTGACCATATGTCTATAAAGAAAATAAATTTATTATAACTTGTATTATGATTATCTGCAGCTACTTGTACACTAGAAGCTTTGAATTTTACTTTATTAAGTAGAAAGTACATTCAGATTATAAATTAAGTTTACTATAACTTGAATTGTGATTATTTGCAGCTACTCGTGCCCTAGAAGCTTTGAATTTTACCCCATTAAGTGGAAAATACATTCGGGTTATGTTCTCTAACCGGGATCCAAGCCTGCGTAAAAGTGGCCGTGCTAACTTGTTTGTAAAAAACCTTGAGCCTAACATTGACAGCAAGAACCTATATGAGATCTTCTCTGCCTTTGGCACCATATTATCATGCAAGGTGGCTACTGATCTAGCAGGTCAATCAAAAGGGTATGGTTTTGTACAATATGAGAGAGAGGAATCTGCTCAAGATGCAATTAACAGACTTAATGGTATGCTAGCAAATGGCAGAAAAATGTTTGTGGGCATACACATGCGCCGTCGAGATAGAGAAATCAAGTTTACAAATGTCTATATAAAGAACTTTCCCACTGAATTCAATGATGATGATCTTCGCCAAGAGTTTGCACCATTTGGTGAAATTACCAGTGCTGTGGTGATGAGAGATGTTAATGGTGCCTCTAAATGTTTTGGTTTTGTGAATTTTGAAAAACCAGAATTTGCTATAGAAGCAGTTAAAAAGGCCAACGGAAAGACCATCAATGGTAAGACTTTATATGTTGGAAGGGCTCAAAAAAAGGCAGAAAGACAAGCCGAGCTGAAAACAAAATTCGAAAATGGCAAAGATAAAGTTGAGAAACCTACTAGTATCAATTTGTATTTGAAGAATATTGATGATAGTATAAATGACGAGGGATTGAAGAATTTATTTGAAAAATTTGGTCAGATAGCTTCATGCAAGGTACTCTTTTCATTGTTATATTTCAATTGCTAAATTTATACTTTGTTCTTTTATTTAATGAAGCATTTTCTGAAGATCCGAAAGTTTTACTTTACTAACTTTTAGTACTCAAAATTGTATTGAGTGTTAACTATTGATAATTTTTTAGGTCATGCTTGATGCTCAAGGAAGGAGCAAGGGTTCAGGATTTGTGTCGTTTGCTACTGCTGAAGCTGGCCATAGTGCGGTAAGTTGATACTAGCTTTTGTTGCAAGGTTTAGTGTTTGATGTTTTTAAGATCTATACTTTGTTAACTTTTGAAGGTTTAGTGTTTGATGTTTCTAATATCTACTATGTTAAACCGCATGTCAGATAAATGAAATGAATGGTAAAATTGTTGGAAAGAAACCGCTCTACGTTGGTTTAGCTCAACCTAAGGAGGAAAGAAGAGCCATGCTAATGGTACGTAACCTTCTATTACCGTCACATTATATTGTCACTTTCACATTATATTGTCACTTTCCTTTATATTGATGTGACTATGTTGTTTTAAATCTTTACTATTTATTATACCTTTTGTAATATTATTTAGGCCCCTTCTCCCATGTCCTAGATATTAATACTCACCTCATCCCTCTAGAAAATGCTAGAAAGTCATGACATTTCTATATATGCCATACTGATGACACTTTTGTATGGTATCTGCAACATATCATTGTTAATTGATGCTCAGAGTATTCTGCAAATGCTTTACTGTTGTTGTGTGCGCCCAAAATCTCTTCATGAGCAGGAAGTTGAGATTGACTTGATTTTTGCTAGGCACATTTCGCTCAACGTAACCTGGCAATGGCTGCTTCTGCATATGCCGGACCTCAGCAAGCTTATTTTGGTCACCCTGCATCTGGCCAGATCCCACCTCATGGTGCAGTCTTTGGGTTTCCGCAACACTTCGTTCCAGGAATGGGGCCTGTCTCTCCAGTTATGATGCCACACAACATGCAGAGATCAAGGTATCCTGGTCAGAGGACGGGTGGTCCTGGTGCATATCGGCAGCAGCAGGCGGTATGTCCGTTAAAGGAAAATCATCTTAGGATTCATCAGTCTTTACCAAACGTATCTTGCATTCAGCATTCCATGTCGTTCTTCTGCTAATAGTGCTATGTGCTTTCATCTCTTGCTCAATGATCCACAAATGCATCAGGTACATGCCGAACGCCAGACATGGGGCTTACCCTGCAATGCTGCCTCAGGCCTTCCCAAGTGTCATGGTGTCGTCGCAACACGATGGCAGCAGCATAACTACTGCTGTAGCATCCACTGGCCCGGCAGAGCAAGAGGAACAGCAACAGCAGGTAATAATGGTTTCATTTACCATTCTGTCTTTTAATTAACACATCCACAAATCTCAGTGCCTCAATACATCCACAAACTTTCAAGTGCTTCTTACAAGTTTCTGAATCGAGTTAGCCATGCCAACCATGAGTTAATTTATTTAGCAATTGCTGATATGTCGCAGCAGATTAAGATTTTTGTAGTGCCATTAGAAGTACATAGACGAAATCTATGGTAACATGGACCTTTGTTCTTTAAATTGTGTACAGATTCTGGGCAACAAGTTGTACACTCTGGTCGAACAGCTGGAGCATGATCACGCTGGCAAAGTGACCGGAATGCTGCTCGAGATGGACAAGGTCGAGATCCTACACCTGTTGCAATCTCCGGAGGTTCTCCGAGCCAAAGTCGGTGAAGCCATGGCTGTTCTACAGCGAACCAAAGCAGGAGGCTCAGCCGATCCTGCTTCTACAATCGCCAAAGCCCAGGACTCAGCCGAACCTGCTGCTGCCGTGGCCGCACCAACTGAGAACGCCTGAGCGATTGATGAGCTCGCATGACAATAAAGATTATCAGTACTTGTGCTGGTCTGGACTCTGGACATGCCTAGGATATGCTAATGTGTAGCTGAACCTCCTTGTCTCGTAGTTGATCTGTTCCAGGTTACTCTTGGTTTTTCAGTTATCGAACAGTCGTACCTTAAACTTACAATGCAGTATTTATCTCCAGAACTTGTTTTTGAATAAAATTAGGCTGCAATGACATTCCATGCATACATGAGAGATACTCCCTCTATCCCTTTTTAAATGTTGTCTAAATTTTCGTCTGATTTTAACTAGACTAGTAAAAACATTGGCTACATTTATATCTTCAAATAAGTGTATATACAAACTTTTGTATATATTTAGTCAAAATCGAATACGTTAAACTCGCCGATATGTGAGAACCACGCTTGAAAAAGAACGAGGGAGTATGATGCTCAAGCTGTACAAAAAGATCGGAGAAGCGGAACCAAACGCATGGAGCTAAAATCCTTTTCTGCATCTCCAAGAGTTTTGTAAAACTCACTTGCTATATCTTATGGTTTAGCAACTTGGTAAATTATTTGGCAAGCGAAAAAAAGAAGGACTCCAAATCCGCGTATCCCCACTTGGTAAACTTGAAAAGGTAGACCCACCTGGCTCCAAATTGATCGGGGCCCGCGATTTCCTTCTTCTCCATAGCGCCGCGGTCTCTTTTCTTCGCGACGCGACGCGGCGTTCTTCCCCTCAGCGCCGCCCGCGGTGTCTTCATCGCGGGGCGTTCTTCCTCTCCCTCGCGCCCGGGTAAAGTCGAAGAGACGGCGGCGAGATCTTCGCCACTTAGGCACGAGATGTATTCCGGGCACTTGATCTATTTCATAGGAAAGGAGGGCTTGCGTGACAGCACACACGTTCAAAGGAATTTCGAATAGTAACGTCGATAGCAACTTGGTAAATCTCCGCGATTCAGGCCTCCCGGATAGCAACTTTGTAAATTTACCAAAAAAATAAGGAGCTGTTGGAGAGGGAATTTTATGGTTTCTGGTTTTAATTGAAACTCAACTAAGGCCTTGTTGGAGATGCTGTTTGTTTGTTCCATGTTAAAAATAGGCATGTTTCCGATAAAAAAAAAAGGCATGTTTCTCTTCCTGGGCCAGATCGAGCGGATTCTGGTGGTTCAATGAAACCTTTTAAACTCCGATCCACCTGGAATGAGCCCTGGAACAGGCCATTCCGAGGCAACCAAACCAGCCCTAAGGGCTCTGTTTCAAAGAAATGTCATAAATGCCAGCCCTAAGTGCGTGGACGAACGCTAACCTCGTGGCGTATGGCATCGATGTTCATACAGCCTGAAGTTTTGTACAGGTACCATTAAAAAGTCCTGAGAAAGGTCCACACATATATACAGCAGAGAACACCAACGACCTCTTCTTTCTGATGGTGCATAGAGCTTCATAATTATCGTTTGTAGCAGCAAAATCACTGCGCCTATATCTAAGCCTGTGATTTGACGCTAAAACCTAAGCTCTCGCTGCTCGCCCACCCATCCTGCACTTGCATGGAGTACTGCAGGTTCCAGAGTACGTCGTCGATAGAAGGCCGATCGCTTGGGTCACCAGCCGTGCAGTTGAGGGCAATCTCGGCGACTGTGCTCAGGGAGTCCACTGCAAAAGTACCATGGATCGCCGGGTCTGCCATGTCTTTCAGCCTATCTGGGTCTTCAGTCAACGCCTCACTTAGCTGCAAATCGTCACGGTAAACAAAGTTATAGTAATGTTGGTGGGAAATACAAACTCATTGTTGTTCTAAGAAAATGGAGCTTGAATTTAACCTGAGCTTTCAGGGACTCTAGTTGGCTTTGGGACTCTGCTGGTTTGCCTGTGATCACCTCCAGGAGAATTAGGCCAATCTGGTAGATGTCTTGCTTGTCACCTTGTTCCGCATTGTGAGCACTGGAGAGCAGAGAAATTCAGGTTGGTTTATTTCAACGCAAGAAAATTGTATTACTAATTAGTTCTGGACACTGATTGGTAACCTAACAAGTAACAACCAATCATTTGGCTTGTGTTTACTCATATAACCCATAACCACTAGAGACAGTTCTAGTTAATTATGTGGAGATGCCTTGTCTTTCCACAAGGTAACATGGACAACGTACCTGCCAATATCATTATCTTCATGGACAGCAAATGGGGTCTCTGAGAAAATCTGTAAGATAGGAACAGTTACAACTTAGCTATCAGGCAGGCAAATGTGGAACTTCACCGATCATTTGAGCTCACCTTGCCATTCTTGCTAGTTGATATCATTGGAAGACTGAAGTCACTGATCTTTGATGTGAGGGTCTTGTCCAGCAGGATATGTTCTATGTTGAGATTATTCTGTACGATCCCTGGAGCAGTCACATTTTGCAAAAACTGAACCCCTCTTGCAACACCAATGGCAGCAGAAACCCGTTGTGGCCATTTCAGCATTTCACGTTTCCTCCACTCTGTAGAATGAGTCAAAACATAAGTTGGAAGTCATGTAGATATTCAGTTATATAACTACATGCATGACATCATTCACTGTAAGTACCGGTAAGGTGACTTCTTAAAGATCCATTTGTTACACATTCAGAAATGAGGTATACTGAGCTGACAATATTAGGATTCTCCTGATCACTGACAATGCAATGACCAATGATGCTGACCAAATGACGGTGCCGAAGTTTAGAAATAATTTCCATGTACTGGACAAGGCTCTGGGGGGAGTACTTTGGCTTCAGCCTCAAACATCTAACCAAAACTCGTGAACCATCTTGAAGCTGACCATTATAATGCTACAAAAGTGAGGCACATATAAAAGAACCCAAATTAGTCTTGACAATATTTCTAGCATAAATATGTACAGCTGATGACAAGGATGTGACAGAAGGGTAAGGCGAACATAGCAACATTAATTGTCGATGGGGAATATCAAAATATACATAAAACTCAGAATAAATGGACTAAACAGCAATCAATCACTAGGTCTGCAAGCCTGGAGATAATATGTGTAAGATACGTCTAACCATAATAATAAATGCAAATGGATTGAGCCTCAAGTTCACACAGTTCCAAATGATTTTGGCTCCTTGCTACGGTGGACGAAGAGCAGGAGCCGGCCAGATACCCACCAGACAGGGCCTTAGACACTGATAAACACTGCTAACTTCATCGCAAAATATAAGGGGTTCTTGCTATGCTCAACAAATTTCAATTTGCTCCCATTTGGATACATGTTTTGTACTGTTAAGTAGAAGTTGATAAACCTCCAAACGCAAGCTTGAATAATATGATAAACCTCCCCAAACGCAAGCTTGAATAATATATCAATGAAAGGTACTTTTCGCGAATAAAATGGTACTGTCCCCTCAAAGCCTCTGATTATGCAAATGTCTAAAGCAGCCAAAACTCAACACAATAGGACAATAATTGACAATGCAACCATTGGTAGTCTAGTATCCTAGCAGTTTAAGCATTGTCTAAAAAAATTGGTGCAGATGAGTTTATTAATGTAATTGCAATGGACCATTTGCGAAGTTTGTAGTCTAGTATCCTAGCAGATTTAAGCATTGTCTAAAAAATTGGTGCAGATGAGTTTATTTAAATGTAAATTCACATGACCAGTCGATCACACTACTGAAATAAAACATCAGGAGTAAGCAGTACTTCATTTAAGATGGACAGTGGAACAATTATTTGTATATTCATTGCCCTTCCATGCCGCAGTCGAAGCTAAAGGAATCCATTACTGCATGTACCTGTGCAAGAGGACTAGTCTTGATTAGGTTGGAGGAACTGAAATTGTCGGTTGCTTCTTGGAGCTCCTCCAGTGTACACACTCGGTAGACTGGTACTTCCAGCGTATTCACCATTGCAGCTTGTGATGCATGTCCTGTCAAATTGGAGACCATTAGAAGGTGGCATGAAACTTCAAAAATATTAGGTAATATTGCTAAACTAAAGTTACTGTTAAAGCAAGAGTTCATTGTTTTCTTTTCTTTGTTGGATGATTGTCTTTGAAGCCTTTTACTTTCTCAAAGTCATCTCTGAAGTAAGGAATAAAGATCCATCATCCCATGTTTCAGAAGCTCAGCGTCTACGTAAGATCCACATAGTACATCAAGCAAAGTTTCCCAATTCATTCATTGACTAAAGCGAGTAGACTTTATTCACCAAATTAAAAACAAAGGCATATGAAAATGGGAGAAAGCAACTAGATGTTGAAAGGTGCTAGTGAATTGATTCTATGTTGTTGCTTTGTACCACTAATCATAGATCAGCCGTTCATTTCTAGTAATTTTCCAATAACATTGTGTCCTTCTGCTCCCTTTTCATTTTAAATATACTACGAGAATCGCACTAATATAAGAACTCAACAACAACTCAAGGAAAATGGCAACTGAGACGACCGATTCAATTATGCAACGAATTTGTCTTCTTACTCTTATCAGCAGGAGTAATAATCTTGTGGGTTGCCTTAGCCGGAGCCATCCATCCATCAGCCTTCCTGGTCGGTGTCGCCGCGGGCGACTTGGGCAGGATGGTCGCCACCGGATGTTGCCTCCTCGCCCTCCTCAGGACCACCACCATGGCCAGCGCAATCAGCAATGCGGCACCAACGACGCTGCCGGCAATGGCAAGCACCATCCCGATCCCGCGGCCCTTCCCCCTCCCCTGCCCTCCTCCTCCTCCAGCGTTACCCTGCGGCGGCGGCAGCGCGGCGGCCAGCGCGCCGGGGGTGCAGTACGTGCTGGCCCGCTGCTGCTTGGCGTCGGCGAAGCAGTTGCCCGCGACGAGGACGGTACGCGCCGAGGAGTTGCCCCGCATGCACGCCGGGCGTGGCCCAGTGAGCAGGTTCGCCGAGACGTCGACGAACGCCAGCGCGTCCGCGCAAGCCGTGGTGGCGGGAAGCTGGCCCGCCAGGCGGTTGCGGGAGAGGTTGATGTAGCGCAGCGCCGGAAGCGCGAAGATGGAGGAGGGGATCCACCCCTGCAGCCGGTTCCCGGACACGTCGAGATACTGGAGCTGGCCGAGCGAGCTGACCCCCGGCGGGATACTCCCGGTGAAGCTGTTGTCGTCGAGGACGAGGCGCACGACCGCGTTCCCGACGTCGGGGAACGCCGGGCCGAGGCGGTTGCGCGACACGTCGAGCTCCTGGAGGAACTGGAGCCCGGAGAGCGACGGCAGGGAGCCGTTGAGCCAGTTCCGCGCCAGGACGAGGCTCTGCAGCGAGTAGAGGCGCGCGAGGTCGTCGGGGACGGCGCCGTAGAAGTAGTTGGCGCTGAGGTTGAGCCGCTGCAGCGCCTGGAGGCGGCGGAGCTTGGCGCCCGGGAGCGGGCCCCAGGCGCCGAGCGCGACGAGGTCGAGGCGCGCCAGCGCCGGGAGGCGGCCGGCGAGCGTGGTGAAGAGCGCCTCGGAGGAGAAGCTGGCCGGCAGCGCGGCGCGCCAGGCCGCGTCCGGGTCGCGGTCGCCGCGCACCGAGAGGGCCGTGATACCTGGCCCCCCTCGCAGGCGAGCGCGAGGGAGGGGGTGGGCGGCAGCGCGCAGGGGTCCGGCGCCCACCGCAGCGGCTCCATCGCCGGCGGGTAGAAGAGCAGGCGGCGCACGCGGAGCAGCGCCTTGGCCTGCGACGACGCCAGCGGCTGCGCGGCCGCAATGCTGGCGGCGGCGCAGGTGAGCAGCAGGAGCAGGAGGAGCAGGGTCGGCGGCGTGCGGATGGGGAGGCGAGGGATCCGCCATCGTGTTGTGACAGTTGTCACGGCGGTGCGGTGGACAGGGCAATGTCGAAGGGGTGCAGAGGGAGAGGGAGGAGCGGTCACTGGTGATCAGTGGCGCAGTGAGGGGAGAGGAGGGAGGCAGGTGGTGGAGTGGAGGGAGGACGCCATGGATGACCGAGGAGGAGCGAGTGCTTTCCAGCCGAACTTGCAGTGGGGACAGTCGCACTAACGCTTGCAGCAGCCTTGCCGCCGCCGTCTGTGGTTTGTCGTCTGTCCCCTCGGGGCCGGGGCGTCCAGCGAGGACTCTCTGACGCGTGGGGCCGCATGCTCGGGTGGGACACCGGCTGGGGGCCCCCCCGCGGAAGACGTGGCGTCGGGGAATGGAATGGATGGCCTGCGTGAACGCGTGGTGTCAGTACGGTACGGTACGCAGATCCCATCTGGCGGGCATGACAGACAGACAGGAACGAATGAAGTGGTGGTGTGTTGCAAAGGAAGGAAGGGAAGGGGCGTTTCACTCACTGGTGTGTGGACCCCTGGTGGTAGTCGGAGCCCACATGTCAGGGCCAGGTGGCTGTTGCATTTAATGCTGCTGCGTGCGTGGTCTGCGCTGCGCAGTGATGACTGATGATGGTGGTGAAAACGATGCGTGCTCCGAGGAAGCGGAACACAAGGGCGGCGAAGCAGATGCCACCGACGCGTATCGTGGCGGCCGGCTTGTCCATGGCAATGGCAACCCGGCCAGGCCGCGAGAATCCGCTGACCGCTGGCCGGCAGAATCACAGGAGCACGCGGAAATCACCCACGGTTCGCAGCACAAGAGAAGAAGCCTCCAAAGTCAGAGCCAGCGAGGTGCAATGCGACGACTCACGACTTGGCCCGCGCAATGAATGACGGCCACTCCATTCCATGGAATGCCAGCACAGCACAGCCACCGTACCACCGCCGGCAAATGCGATTTGCACACATGGCTCCTCGCGTAGTCCACTCACACTCCTCGGCGCGGGCGGCATGCAGTGGTGGATCAATCGCCAGGACCTGCTCACGCGAACGAGTCACGAGTAAATCGATCGAGTACTACTGCTGGCGCAATGCACTGCTCATGCTTGGAACTTGGCCCCACGTTCAAGTTTTTAATAATAAAACCACTCTCTCTCATTTTTCTCTCTCTCCTCTCCATCACATCAATTTCTACCCGCAATGTATGGGGCACTAAATATAAGTAAAAAAATAACTAATTACACAGTTTAGTTGTAAATCACGAGATAAATCTTTTGAACCTAGTTGGTGCACGATTGGACAATGGCCGCGTTAAATTTGGGGTCGGGAGTCGCACAGCCAGCTTCGTTTATCGAGCTGGGTTGTTTCTCCACTCGGTTACTGTAGCTACGGACCAGCTCCAGCCGAACGAACACAGCCAATATTTGCCGAATACAAACGAAAGTGCTACACGAGTTCAAATGCAAGTTTTTTTGTGAACTGAACAAGGCCTTGGACTTGGATGGATTGCTATTGCTTGGCTTCTCCTCGTCACCCCACCTTTGCCGAAAACCCAAGCGGCGTGCCGCAGCGCATGCACGCGAGGCCAACGGGGGCCGTCCAGTGCTGCTGCGGTCATCGGACGCGTCACCGTTGCTTCAGCTTTTGTTGATTATTATTACTTCCGCGGCGGATCAGCGCGAGAACTGGCACGATTTTTTGGCAGTAACCGCCGGCTGGCTGGCTCGGCGACGACTCGCAATCGGCTGTTACGGGCGACGACAGAGGATTGAGTGGATTCGGTGAGGAGCGCATGTGTTCGTTATGCATGCTTCGGGGATGGCGAAAGCCCAACTCCAATAAATTAGAACTAGAATTAGGTTGGTTAACACTTCACGCGGGACTTTCTTTTTTGTTTCTACCTGCAAAGTAGTATTTGTACTGTACATTAGACGACGACTGACATTTTGATCGGGACCAGATGGAGAATATTTCGTCTTCAAGAAAGCTTACTAATTCGTTTAAAAAAAAAGGAAGTTCATTTTTTCCGATCCCCAACTATAGATTTTAGCTCTTAAACTAAAATATCATACAAGTCAAGTCTTCAAGACTTGAACTATTCACGAAATATTTTGATCCTTCGCCTGTTCTGAAATTGCATTTCTACATTTTTTTTGACACGTTAGCGGTAGGTTTAGATACCACGTCGTAGGATGGTTTTGCAGTTAAACTGGGTTCTCATGCATTTCTTTTCAGCCTCGTGACTGGATTAAAATGCATGTAAAAAAAAACACATCCTTCTTCTACACATCCAAACCAGCAAACATCAGGTTCAGAAACAATTCGATGGATAAAATTCTTTCGTCCGAATACTTGAAATGCCAAGGTACTCGGATATTTAAACTCAGGAGCTAAATTGTGACTAATCAAGGAGCGGAAATAGACTTCATCCTATAAAAAAAACCTAGATTAGATGAATATTTTATCCTTGCTTTTCATAAAAACTAAATGCTCAAGTATGTAACAGAATAATATCTGATTGTCAAAGATCTTAAACTAAATCGTTTTGTCACTACTAAGGTTTGACTCGGCCCATTTGACGACGCAGGTCATTTTTGGCATGGTCCAGATGGAGAATTTTCGCATGACCAAAGCACATCACTGGATTTAAAAAAAAAAGGAGGTTTTTTTTACACCACGTCGTGCAAAATCTTAGGCAGCACGGCATATATGTCACGGAAATAGTACATAAACACATCTACAGTACTATAATATAATTTTCTAGTAATATTTTGATCCTTCGATCTGATTCTATTGTAGTTTGTAACAATTGTTTATTTTTTTCATGAAAATAGTACATATAAATTTTTCGTATGTCTCAAGTAGACCAAAAATAAGCAAAGTCGATTGTTTGAGTCTGGTGACTGTTCAAATGTACGTCAGTAAAAAACATCCGTCATGCATGGCCAAACCATCACCATACCATAGCAAAAATCAGATAGTCCCACGGAACACATAAAATTCTTTGTTCAAATACTATATCAATAGTCTTAATACTAAGACAGCTCAACATATTTCGACATGGGAGAGAGACGAAAGGAAAGAGAATAAACTTGTCACTGCACGTCGCGGCGATTGCATGGATGATTCCACAACTCTGGTTTCACCACCAGCCCACCGGCCACCACTACCAAGTTGTGAGAGGAGATGAAGGCAGAGAAAAATAGCCTATGGACCTTGCATAAATTTAAAACTATATTTGGAATAGAAAAAGAGATTAGATTGTCGTATGACTTGTATTAAACTTTCTCTAAGAGCTAGATTATGTCAGCACGGTACGGTCCAAAATCCTAACACTCTACATGCCACTCAACTGAAAATCTATTGGAGAAAGATGCGCACTCCTTGGATACGTTGAGTGCGCCTTGACTAAATGCTAAAAGAGCTGCGCTAATGCATACGGAGGTCGCTGTCATACACGTGAACTGATGAAACGACCATCAACCATGAATGACGCTGCAAATCACCAAATGGGTAGTCATATGTCAAACCATGGCGCTCTTATTTGTACTCCAAATTTATTTTTTTACTAGCATCTTGTACGTATCACTATTCACTAATTAAGAAATGTTTTAGGATACAGGTCTGTAATGAATATTTTTTTGTTGTCACCTCTCTGAATGGTTAGGCGGACTCCAGACTATAGAAGTCTGTCTCAATTATTCATTTACTCTATTATATAAACTATTAATAAAAGAGAGTGCTCTAAAGTGGCCTTGTCTATAAAGGCTTCTGCTCCGGTACACCTCCTTTTAAAAAATACACAAATCTTAAAGCAGCCTAGCCAATAATTAGATTAATTCTTAATTATTTTTCCCTGGATCCCGCATGGGCTCGGCCCGTCCATGCCCATGTCCTAGCCCATACCCAAGCTAAGTTCATCTTCATAGGCTGGCTTTTCCCTTCGTTCGGATTCCACTAGTTTCGTTTTCTCGTGCGCTAGCAGCCGGCGGTGGTGCTCCACGGATGGCTTCTCGTCTGATCTTCATCTCCCTTCAGAGTCCAGACACCCTTTGTTCATTGCTGTTACATGTGAGATGCAACGGTGGCGTTTAAATTTGCGCGACAGAGTTCAATGTGGCCATGCCGCCATCGAGCGGCCAAGGGTTCATGTGATCCCTTTTATTTCCAATCTGCTTGCGTCAGAGTGCATCTCAATTCTCCAGCGGAGTTCTAGGGCGGGGGACTACAAATTTCGGCAATCAGCGTAAAAGGGCTGTACGTTAAATCCTTTTTCAGAAGGCAGCAAGTCAAAGACAAACTCAATATATGCGCTAAGATCTGCAGTTGATCATCAATTTATCAGCTTTTAGAAGTTTTCTTATTAAGTCCTTCAACGATACAATCTGCTATCTGCTTTTGACGTACACTCTCTAATAAAGATCTAATGGTTTGAAAAGCTTTTGCTGCATCTGCATACGTCATTGTTGATACGCAATTATATAACCCTAAAAGCATTCACTGCATGAGCTAGACTACAAGCTCAGCGTCAGGTTGATGCAGAGACTGCAAAGTTCATGGGGCCAGCGATGCTGTCCTACTATTCATCAGAAAAAAAACGATGCTATCCGACAATATGAAACACTATGGTATTGCTCGACATATGCCGCACCTGTTACTCAAACACAGTTCATTTTAACTGAATGAGTCTAATTGACAGATCGGGTTACAGACACTGAGATGTCCTTCGAGTGCAATCCATGCTGCAATTCAGTTGAAATCATGCTCCATTGATAAATAGTACAGTGTTATATTAGGTTCACAGCTGACAACTTAATATTTCAAGAATTTCAATCTTCCAAACGAATTTCAATCTTCCAGACTCTTAAGTGGTTTATCTTATTCAATTGCTTCAACTTGCCAAAGTTTTTTTTTATGAAAAACTTGCCAAAGTGTTGTCTATTGAACTCCACCCTTCCAAGTTCCAACACGGGCAGTAGCAGGCATCAGGAAGAGAAGAGGCGTGGATCACACCTCACGCGAAATGGAACGGTGCCTGGCATGGTCCGCCGTTCGCATGGGCTCGCCTGCGCGAGACGGCTTTGCTGGCAAGGAGGTGGATGGAGGGGCCGCCGTTCGCATGGTCCGCCGGCGGCCGTAGCTCGAGAATGGTCGTCACCGGGGTGGTCCGTGCCCAGCCACTACGGAACAAAGGTATTGGGGGATCTCGATTCAGATGACTTTGCCTTTGGATCAGGGCTGGATATGGCCAGGGCTTAGCAGGGCCTAGCCCATTCGTATTAGATGAAAAATAATTAATAAAAAAAATTATTTGATAAGGCTGCTTTGAGATCCGTATAACTTTTAAAGGATCATTCTCGCCTATAAATACTTAGCTATTTTTCAGTCTTAAAAAGTGCCGCCTCTAAAGATTAATTAACACATACAGCACTCGGAGACCACTTTTAAATATAGTGTCTCAAAAAATTAATAACTTTTTTTATTTATGAAATCGGATGAAAATAAGCTTTATATCAAAATTAAGTTCAATATGACTTGCAACTTTCTAGTTCCATTTTTTTATTTGAAACTGTTTAGAGTCCTAAGATTTTATTTTGAGTTCCCAGATTTTAAAATTTAGAATATTAAAAAACCTTTATATGGTCTAAAAAACTGTAGTTCTATCTAGAAATTAATTGTTAGCTATGTTTATATTTGAAATGGTTTAGAGTACCACTACTGATTTTTTTTTTCTAAGATTTTGAAATTACAAATTTAGAATTTTCAAACATCCTCAAAATATGTTATGGTGTATAAAAGTTTTAGTTCTTAGTCATTGACAAATATTTAAACTTAAAAAAATATTTAGATTTTAAGATTCAATTTTTCTGAATTCTCAAACACTTATTCTTGTATGGAGACATGCATGCCCAATAACAAAATAATTATGCTCGACGAGAACCACATTTTATAGTTAAAATGTTCTTTTGTTTGAGAACATTTAGATATTGAAATAATTATACAGGATTCCTAAGGAAACAGTTGGGGTGGCCAACCTAGCTCAGTACTTCCTCCAATTGATTAGATACATTTAAAAAAAAAACTGGTTTTCCTATGTTCAAAGCATAGGTCGGATCTTTGAGAACTTCTTTAAACAGGTTCAATGTCTGGAAAAAGGGATAATCAAAGCGTCTCAATGAACGTGCCAGCCACTGGAAAACGGCACGCTGCTCGCTCGTCGAGTTTTCTTTTTAAAGCCAAAATATTCGGGCAGAGAGGGATCGCGATTGATCAATTTTTAATACAAGATTCCTAAAAATTAGTATAAGTGGATATCATTTTTTTCTTAGTCTCGGTGCCGCGTCCTTTCGAGGGATTTAAAAGATGTGTTACTATTTTCTTGCTTGTTTTTTTGGTTTTTTAAATTAAAAATCATTAATAGATGGGGTATTTTTGTCTTAAAAGTCAGTCACTGAGACGGGTCGGACGACGCTTGTCTTCTCTTTAAATGTAAAAAATGTCCGCTCCATCCGAATATGGGTTTGGCATTTTCTCGGCCAATCTCTGCGACTCTGCCATTAAAAAAATAGCAAAAAGATTCTGAATTTGCCTCGGGGGTTACAGGATTTATAAACAACATACTGCGCGCTGCAACTAACTGTTCTGAATTTTTTCAGAGCATGTCTTCCATTGAAGTACGTTAACACTACTGCGACTGTTTGCCTCAGGGATTACAGGACACGCTGCAACTAGCTGCCCTGAAATGTTTCAGAGTATGTGGTCGCATTGAAATACGTTAACACTACTGCGACTGGATACAGTATATTATTTATTATAACACTGTGGCATATTAGCAGGCAGGGGCATATACAATAGAGACCCCCAGAGATTTTTGGGGTTGGCCCCGTACTTTATCCATAGGTGGGTTTTGCCGTCATCGATCGAATCTCCTCCAAACATGACATACATTTAATAAAACCGGTTTTACCGTGTTGCTTAGCATACGGCGTATCTTTGAGAACAGGGGCAAACAGGTTCAAAGTACTGGAAAACCACTGAACGCTGCGTCAAAATTCGTGCAGTAACAAATGTCAAACTAGGCAGAGAGGAGTGCGATCGATCGTCTAGACCCGAACTGGCAGCGGCCAGACGCCCAGTGATTTGTGGACTTGTGGTCCGTTCCGATCCATGCAAAAGCTTTTTCCTTTTTTTTCCATTTGCGTATCGGTGATGATGCGGACGGACCGGATGCCGCCGTCCCGCGGCGCTCCATAGGATGCCCTGGAACCCGCGGCGGCAGCAACAGATGAGAGGCGCGGCACGCCGGCACGGCACGAGGTCCAGCCTCTAGATCTCGCGTGCCGCAGGCACAGCATAGGGAGAGCCGAGACCCCGCTGTCGCTGCACGTATCATCATGCCATTGCCATGCCATGCTCGCCCATGGCTAGTAGTTGGTACGGCGACTGGGCTGCATCCGCATGGCCTGTTCCTCTCGTCTGTACCTGGGCTCGTATAATTCCTGGCGATGCCACTCGCCCACTCTCCCACACAGCTCTCAAACAACCCACTAAAAAATCACAATCATTCGCGCTGACCGGAGGAGACGGTTTTGTGTGGACCGACGTAACGCTGATGTTGATGATATATGTCTCTGTGAGCGGTATCAGATCCACCAAATCGAGCTGCATTTTAGTTAACGGAGATCGACGCCTTTCTGTAACCAGTCAGTCGTGCCGGTTGCTGTCAGGCGTCAGTGGACGCCTGCCTGAATTGCTTTGCTTAAACAGAGCAAAACTAAGCAACTAACAACACTTTTGCTAAGAAGACAAATGATAAAAGTGTCAGGACTCGGGTAGTTTTGGCCTACACTACACCCCCGTCCGAACACACATTCGTCAGAAGAGTTCAGGGCCGCTCCACCAAACCGCATGGGAACAGATGCACCACCGCCTTCACACAAAAAACGTCATTTTCCGGCGGCAGGACGCCTGTTCCCATTGGCACCTCCCCTCCTGCCTGTTTAGTGTTTACAACTTCACATAAATACATTCGCCACCATCTTATACTGCCTTTGTTGGATGTTTCTATGGTATAGTTCCCCTTGTGCACTCATCATGCACACGGCCTGTCGGTTTTTGCGATCTCTGGTAGGTGCGCGCAACCCTCGCGGGACCATGACGTCGCAACCGATCGCGGTGCGCGTTTGGCATCGCACGAGGGTGATGTGCGGCCACGTTTCCGGCATCTCGTGCTGTTGGTGTTGGCACACCGCACACCTCACCTTATAATCACCTCAGCATCTTCCAGCTCTGCTGTCTGTCGGATTCAAATACCAAACATGCTGAAGATGTTCCAAATTCAGTCCACATCATTATTGGCCGACTTCTGCCGAAGCGAAGCGGAGGCCCGTCACCAGAGGCTTGGGCCGGAGCGCGCGATACGGTACACATACCCGTGTTAGGGTTTCTACTTTGATTCATTCTCTTGTAAGCCGCCATATGGCGTTGTAACCTGACTCTTGATAATAGTGAGGAGTGTTTATCTTTTTGGGCGCCGTGGTTTTTACCTTCCGCATTGGGAGGGTTTTCCACGTTAAATCTTGTGTCTCGCTGTGGTTTGATCTTGTGTTCTTCCTCATTTGATCGTCGTCATTCACAACAAAACACGCTCCAATGAGAATAAAAACTATCGATTTTGGATTCAAATACCAAATAGGCTAATAAAAACTACTCCATCTCAAATTGCAAGTCATTCCAATTTTATTGAAGAGTAAAATCATCTCAAGTTTGATCAAAATTATGAAGACAATTGCAAAGATTCTTATGACATCAAATATAAATATTATGAAAATCTAATTAATAAATGTTGAAGTATAAATTTGATCAAACCTGAGATGTTTTGACTGTCTAAAAAAGTTAGAATGACTTAGAGCAACTCCAACAGATCGTGTAAAACAACCAGCTAAATTTCTTATTTTAGCCATTGTGTAAAATGGAAACCTAGCCTATGCTTGATGGTAGCTCCTGCGGACTCCTCCAGAGTTGTATCGTGTGCAAGCGGCAACGTTCTACCACGAGACGATGGCTCTGATGAGCGCGTAGCCGGGTGCGACGATGGCAGCCGCCTGGGCGTCACCGTGGCGGCAGCAGGCAGCTCAATCCTTCTTTGCCGTTTGAAGATCTGTTGTGAGTTTTTGGAGCAAAGCATTTTTATTTTTCAATCGTCGTGTATCTGATTGGCTCATTCCTTCACTGATTGTTGCACGGGAAGGATGTCCCATGCGCGGGCGTGCGCTGACGTGGCAAGAAAAGCCTTGCTTTCTTTAGCCACCGGAATTTCAGGAATAGCCGGGTTGCTATTTTAGCAAACAAGACAGCAATGTTGTTGGAGCTGTTGTTGGAGCTTGGTTTTTGTTGCTCTTACAATTTGGATTGGAGTATCAATTTTGGACCCTGAGAATTCATCCCATTGTCCTCATGGAATTGAGGTAGCACTGCCTGTGAAATGTCAGCATTCTGAATGGAGCCATTGAGGGAAATTTTGTTAAAGCAAGATCAGAACCAGCATCCAGCGTGTTCTGCTTTGGATTCTGTCAAAGATCCAATAATACAAGGCACATGATCACACAGCAGCACAGTATGAGCTCCTGCCCCCGTACAGCATGAGACGTGGACACACGTGCATCCAGCCCAAGCGTGTAATTGAGAAAATGCAGAACAAACAGGCAGTATAAAACATTAACAGGAAAGAGAAAACATCAGGGAGGATCTTCTGTTGGGAAGAATAAGACGAATAGATAAATTTAACTATATTCAGATGCACGATTTGCACATGCAAAGCTGCAAACTTAACAAACGAATACAAGCAAAGCAATCAAACCACCCATCGTCAAATCATGACGCACTCTCGAAGACCATTTAAGGTTCAGCAATCACACACAAAGCTCCGGTAATAACATATTAACAATGGAAACCGAAATAAGCAACCACACACTAATACTTCATCTTCAGCGATAAAAAAATTATTGAATCTGAAGTTGGTCCGGCTGGTCTAGAATATCTTGGGCTATGGCAACATCCATTGCCATTTCAGTATCACCCTGCAGGCAAAGCAAATTGAGTAATTGATTAGTAAATCAAAATAATAGCATATTGCTGCCCTAAAAATGATCCAATGATGTCAGTTGCTAGCTATATTTACCATGTTCTCTTTATCTTCATGGGTGATCTCCTTCACAACAACAACTGCAAAATACAACTAACAGTTAGCAAATGGAATAGCGCACACACTCGTACCATACTTACATTGCAAAATGATAGTTACCAGATTCCTGATCTGGAAGGGCAGATGAAGGCTCACTATCTCCATTGCTAACTTCCTGCTGACCCTTTGCCTCTTTCTTGGTTTTCTTACCATTGTTCTTGGCAACTCCTTCCTTTGCGTTGGTGTTTTTTACTGGATTCCTGTTATAGGAGCCCCTGACCCTTGCATCAGACTTCACTTTCTGAATCCCCTCTTTCTTTCCAGCTTCCTTACTTTCAGTAGCATCAGAGTTCAGTGACCTTGGCTTCAGGTTACCATTGGGTGACGCATTGGTGGCAGTACGAGCAGCCTTGTCAGACTTTTTTGGTTGCTGTGAGGGCTCTGCAGAGATCTTCAGCTTCTCAAAATCTTCCACAATATCATAAACCTGAAGAATGTCCTTAACTGGGTCCTCCAATTCTGTCGCTAGGCCATGCCGGGCTACATAGGACTTTAGTTCTTCTCTCATCCGGTCCAAAGGCTGTATAAAAATACGCACCACTCTAATCACATCTATGTAACAAACTTATTTAATATAAATAACAAAACAAATAAGAGAGGAGATGCTCACCTCACATTCTGATTCAAGAGCGAGCTTAAAGAAGCCCAGAGAAACTGAGTGCTTCGAAGCAGCCTCTGCCAGCCTGATCTGTGTCATCCAGTACGAGATTGAAGAAAGCGTGCTGAACTTGCGCCTTGTGATGGACATGGACACTTCTGATGTTGGAGTATCAAATCTCCCCTGGCTGTCTGATCTCCTTGACCGAACCCCAGACACTGGAGTCACAGTTCCAGAAGGGGTTGGTCTTGGGCTAGCTCCAGGCTTGGTTTGTATTGAGTGCCTCCGTGGAGGTTTGGCAGATTTATCCTTCCCAGAAATGTCTAAACACATGCTCTTGCTGACATCTGAAGACAGTTTTGCCCTATATAAGGAATCAGATGAAAAATGCTCTGTTAGAGCAAAATACAGATAGTTCATATAAGTGTTAAGTTGGAAGTTGAGAGGTTCCCAGAAAAAATTAGACAATTGTAGGTAAACTGACATAGCACCAAACAATCAGATGCTTAGTTTTGAAGCAATAATCTGCACATCTACTGACTTGAAGGCTGACCGATGGTCTTCCCATAGACTGCTTGATGTATTGATGGCTCACTATCTCACCTTGTGATGGGTAATGTCAACTAGTGCTCCTGAATAAATCATTTTGGAACTACCAGACCTACTACACCTAAAGTTGTACTGTATATGAAGGAGACCCACAAAGAAACAACACAAACTTTCTAAATTAGCTCGTCGACATTTACTATGAGTTCAGGAATCACGAATAGGCAAAACTACAATACGGCAACTGGGACTGCAGGATTATATCCAACAAATATTATAAGTTAGGCAGCTGAAACTAAGGATAGATCTATGTCTTTTCAACTATAGCAACCAGGCCTGCTTTACTGCTTATAGATAGATTGCCAAAGTTCATTTTTCTTTATAATATTCCTGAAATGGAATTGCACCTACAACCTTTGACATTTCAACGAACACATCATTACTAGTACTACATATAGTTTCATGTTGGCTATCATTGTCCTCATTTGGTCTCAAGAAAAACACGATCCTCAGGTACTTTCTGAACTAGGTAGGTCTGGCAAAAACCATTTGCAGAGCTATAATCCACTGTTCGAGAACTAATTACTAATGGAGGGTCATGAGCATTATTGTAAGAATATATTCCGTCACCTTTAGCTATACCTTCATGTTGTGAGAAAAAAACTAAGGTTGACTTGTGTCATTTGAACAGTCGCATCTCAGTAACAGTTGTACCCAACAAAGTGGCGCTCAGAACAGGCACGTCCTAATCCGTCACGACAGAATTCCTACTAACTCGGAACTATATTATCAGATTCGAACAAAGCACAAGAATCGCAGATCTACGAGTGAAATAAGATTGCCCCCATCGTAAAATGCGGAAAGGGAAAAAAAAAAAATGCCAGTGACGTGAAAACGCACCGTCGCGGAGCAGAAATGGTGGGAGGCGCATCCACCGCCGGAGAAACGGCCGCCGCCAAACCCTTGCTCGCCGACCTCAGCGGATAGCGCAGCTTCGACGCTCTCGCCGCAGACCCTTCACACAGAAGATCAACAAACAAAATCATCATCGGCCGTAACACGCACGCATCCGCCTGAAAATGCAACGAAACAAGACACAGAAAACGAATCCCCCATACCGCCGCCAGCCGATTGCTCGCCGGAAGTGGCCATCGGTCTCACTCAAACCCCGCCGCCTGCTCGCGCTCAACCACCACGCACCACGGAGATCGAAACCGGCAACCTGCGAGATGGAAGTTTCGAGAGAGGCTTGGGGTTTGGGGTTTCAGGATTTTCGTTTCCGTATTTCGTCGTGGGCGAAAGAGGAGCGTATAAATAACGGCGCCGCAGCCACGCACCGGTGGTTCGCGTACCCGCGGGCCCCAGAGGATAGCTGTCACGCCGGCGTGCGGGGCCTGCTGGTTCGTGTGTCCACCTGTCAGTGAGTGAGAGTGGCTGGAGTCGCGTGGGTTGCCGTATGAGAGGGACGAGGAGCGGGGAGTGGGGCCTTCCCTCCCATCCCGCGGCGCCGTTTGAATCGCGAGGCGCGGGGCGGGAAAAGAGGGGGAGGGGGCGCAGGCCGTTAGCGAGGGCGTCGCGTCGGCGGCGGCAGAATTTGGAATTCGAATCGGAGTAAATGGCGTTTATATTTATTTGGTACTATTATTATTATTTTAGTGGAACTATTATTTTTATTATTGATAAAGAAGTATTTTTTTGCGACTTATTCTCATAATAAACTAGTAGGATGCCACTCGCGCGTTCTTTATAATGGTCTAAACTATAAATTAATAGATACATATACATGGATGTAGTATGTCAATTGCGGAGGTTGTATCTATTGATATGGTATAGATTATTTAAACGAGCATTACCCAAATCTCATCTATACGCATGTTTTTGGAGGACCTCCATGTGATATATGCAATTTTGGGTTTTTTTTCTTAAAACGGGTTTTTGTTTAGAAACGGTTTAAATTTTTGTAAAAAAATTATCGAAATATATTCATGTGGGGTCTTATTTTAAAGAGTTTATTGCGAGGAACACCATGGTGCAATTTTTTAATTACGATACTTGGTTTTAGGCTTATTTTTTTTCTATTTCAAACGAAATAGCTAATGGGAAACAAATGAGAGCCTTCATGGAGGTAACTCCTCCGATGATGTCACCGACCATTCTTGAGACCGTCAGTAAATTTAGAGAGGGTTAAACATATAGGAGTTATAGATATAAGTATCGGAGTGGGCCATAGAGAAGTTTGGCGAGGCAGTAAAGAGCAGGGCACGGGAGGGTTTAAGGGCTGTGGGCCCGTTTTCATTAGCTAGTGACAGACTGACAGGTGACATGGACCAAGTTCAATAACGGGCTTGGTCCCACGAATGTTTGTGATGGGCCGTGAGCCCCTAGAGGTTCAGCTAAAAGCCTTAAAGCAGGTCCAGTTTTATTTGCGCCTGCACTGTATATAGCACTGCTAAATTAGTTCTTTTTCACCTCTCAAAAAAAAAGAGTTCTTTTTCTCTCCTTATTAAATATATAAACTCGAAACTTATGAATCCATTAATTTTTTTCGTCATCAGCTTCGGCTTCTCAAGACACTGGTACAATAATAAGCTAAAGCCATTTGAAGCCCTGTCAAAAGGACAAAAACAATGCTTAGCCATTAATATTTTGGTTTTTGCTATACAACTAAATATATATTATGTTTAGAACTAAGGGAGTACTCCCTCCGTCCCTAAATAAGTGTCGCCGTAGGATGCATGCCACAAGTTTAACTTGATCCGTAGAAAATGTGTACAATATTTATATCTCCAAATAATTTATTATAAAACTAGATTCAAAGATCTTTCCGATGATACTAGTTATGATACTAATCGATGATATTTATTATTTATTAAAATTACTGGCATTTGTTTCTCGGGAAGCAGCGATATTTATTTAGGTATGGAGGGAATAGCTCCCTACTCAACTTGGGGACTTAGCTTGTTCGGCAGCTAACTGATTTTTTGAGAGAGAAACCACTATTGAAAGGTTAATAAGGGGTGTTTAGAAGGAGGGACTAAAGTCTAGTAGGTGTCACATCAAAATGTTAGAGGGATGTCGGAGATGGTCTTCGGATACCAATAAAAAAACAAATTATAGATTCCATCAATACTCCACGAGACAAATTAATTAAATATAATTAATCCGTCATTAGCACATGTTTACTGTAGTACAACATTATCAAATCATGGACTAATTAGGCTTAAAAGACTCGTCTCGCAAAGTTATTGCGATCTATGTAATTAGTTATTTTTTAAACTATATTTAATACTCTACGCATGTGGCCAAACATTCGATTGGACAGGGACTAGAGCCTAGAGGTGGGAAACAAACAGGGCCTAAGTCAGTTGATAAGTTGAAGCGACAGGACTTTAGACTTGACAAGTTTCCAAAGGTGCTTTTGGAGATGCTCTAAGTAATTCATTTGTCTTTAGTTTCCTTTCTACCAATTATTTGACTTAGACTGGCCACAATGTTGGGTTGCTCAAAAAATCCAAAAGCCTGCAAGTGGGCATCGGTGCCTCAACTCTTCCAATCCCACAGCGTGGGCACCGTGTGTGGGCCTTGCTTGCGCCCGCGGCGGAGGAGCCAAGCTCACGCTCGCGGCCGTGACGGAGTCGCGCTCGCGCTCACTCTGGCGGCAGCGGAGGCCGTGCCCGCGGCAGAGAAGCCCAAGCTCGCGCTCGCGCCGCGATGGAGCCGTGCTCGCGCTCACGCCGGCGGCAGCAGAGGCCGTGCCCACGGCGGGGCCTGTGCTCGCGCCGCGACGGAGCTGGACGAGAAGCCCGCGCCGGAGCCGGCGCCGCGGCCGACGCGCGTCCCTGCTGGCGTGGCTGCAGGGGAAAGGTTGCGACGAGTTCCTGCGGTTCTTCAAGGAGTCACAGTCAGCCGGCGGCGTACCGACGACGACGAAGTCCGGCGGAGCTTGCCGACGAGCTCTTCCACAACGGCCAGATCCGCCCCGTTTGCCTCGCCGCCGCGCTACTCCAGCCCCACGCCGACCCTGCCCTTCTGCTCGACTTCCCTAGGGCTCCCACCGACACGCAGAGTGCTGCCACCGAGCAGGAGTAGGAGAGAGAGGATTTCGGCAACGAGGAACCTACATGAGCCGATGCCTGCTTTTCTCACCAACTCGGCACTGCCTGCAATGGGAAGCATCGGTGCTGAAGTAGGAGAGAGAAGGTTTCAGCACCGGCATTTTGCAACATTGTGGAGAGTCTTAGTTGTTTGAATAGGTTTGGTAAACTCTAAGAGCATCCCCAGCCATTTACCCTGTGTGTTCTATCCATATATGTACATTTGGGGATTATCTAAAACATATAGGGGGCATGATATTCAGTCATGTGTTCTCTCCATCTGTGCACCTTTATATTTTTCATTTAATATTTCTTTTATATCCCATTTGACAACATCGTTATAGTTCATGTCCATTTGAAACTGTAGTTCATGTCTATTTTGCAAAGATGCAAGACACTTCAACCTCCAACAAAACAAGCTTTTATTGTGTTGGAATCCAAAATGCCTTGCAAGAAAATGGTGTTAATTGGTTCCTAGATAAAATCTCACTGATACAACTCTCACTTTTGACAAAATCTCACCAATCCAACTTCTCCCACTTTTGATTTTACCTGAAAAGAAAAACTGTAATAACATGTTTGGTTTGAGGATCAGCTTCATTCGGCATGATCCCATACAATTCTAGGGGATGTGGTCGCTTCTCCAGATTGACCTAGGAGAGTTAAAAAAATGAGTGAACCGATAACAGACGGCATAGGCTTATGAAGCGAATCAAATGCTGTTATTAGGCTCAAACTTAGGTTTGGATAATTCTAGACCAATCAATCCGGCAAACCAAACATGTTGTAAGAGACATCAGGCCGTGGTTGAAAAGCAATTCTCTAGGTTTAACTTCTAAGGATGAAAAGATTTATTGTTAAAAAAAGTAAATTAGGAGAAGCTAGTTTCTTTTCGTCTCTTTTAACTCCGGCCTCAGCGTGATGAGATTGGTACTCTACGCTGCTCGCTGTTCGAATCTGCTGGTTGCACGTTGATTCTGAAATTTCCTCGAGCGAGCACAAGTCAAAGGGATCATAGTTGTATATTGCACAAGTAGAATTTTTTTAGCTATAAGCTGCGCAATCATGCGGCATCGTGTTGACTTTAGAGACGTCAAAACTCAAAAAAGAAAACCCATCCCCCACGTGGCCACGCGAACTCTCGACGACGATTGCTTCGCCCCAAAGCCAACTATCAGCGACTTTGACTGATCTGATCTGATCCGGCCGGGTTCGCTACAGCTGTTTCGTGTATACGTACTTTCCTCAATCTCAATGTCTTGTTTGCTAGTCTTATATCAACCAAATTTATCAGTTATTTAAATAATATTTTTTTACAAAGAAATCAGTCGGTATTTATGTAACTAGCCAAACACTCGATATAGGAAAAAAAAAAATAAAATCTGGCTTCCTAAAAAATCAATTAATCTTAATTTCAACTAAACATGCATAATAAAAAAAAGTTATCATAGTTATAAAAGGTGAAATCATTCTGAGCACACGTGACCAGCTAGGTTAAAAACGGGCGATCACCTTCAGAAATCAACGAACCGCGTACAAAGACGTAACTTGGAATTTCCGGGTAAGAGCGGTCTCGGACGAACGCACCACAATAATCGTCAGGTGATGGCACGATGCATACGTCAATGCGTGCATTGAAACTTGAAAGTCAAAGCTTGCAAGTACATCACGTATACATGGGGGTCTTGATTTGCTACCAAAATTTATCATGCTAAGAGTTTAGTAAACTAAAAGTTAAATAAAAAAAATACCAAAGATTTAACAAGTCAAATTTGAGAAGTTGTCAAAGTTTAGTAGTCAACCAAAAATCAACTAAAATATAACTTGACGAATCCTTACCTGATAAATTTTGATAGGCAACCCATTAGACTCATGGTTTTTCAATCCATCGCTACGACAAACTTGACCATGAGATACGTATTTCCTCACTCCTAAATTATACAATGTTTGATATTTTTGATAACAAATTTAATCACTCGTCTTATTCAAAAGTTTATACAAAATATCATTTATTTTATCATGACTTACTTTATCAATGAAAGTTCTTCAAAAATAATTTAAATTTGACTAAGTTTGTATTAAATTTTTTAAATAAGATGAATGGTCAAATTTAGAATGGTGGAAGTAAATGATTTACCGTGGAATTTCGGCATGCTCCAAACAAATGACACAAACAGTTTTTTTTTTTTGTGAATAATGACGCAAATAGTTAAGCTTATGTCGCTTGCGTGGAATGACATTTTATTATGGTGAGCGCGTGAAAACAGTCTGCTATGACGCCTGCAGAAACACTTCAGATAATATAAAATTTTCCCCTCTTTGGCGGGACGCAGCATCTCTCGTCCATTCGCCTCTATAAATTTCCCCCGTCTGATGATCTTAACGGCTAATAGTTGCTCCCTCTTCTGCTTCTCTTCCTCCTTCAATCGAGTGAGTCCACGGAGAGAGGGCCTTCAGGGGAAAAAAAAAAGGAGTCCACGCGAAGAGAAGGAAACAACAGCGACGAACCAAGAACTGCCGGGGCGCCATGGAACCGCCCTCTGCCGCGGCGCGGGCGGCGGCTGCGCCAACGCCGCCGAGCTTCGCGTCGCAGACCAATGCTCTCCTGCGCAAAAACCTTATCTTCCAGGTCCACTCCCCAATCTCTCTCTGGGCTCTGGCATTTCCCTCAGTTTTAATTTTTTCTCTGGCACTTTCTCTTTTCGGTAATACAATTGGATTAACCAAAACCAATTGGCTTCCCGTTTCGGGTTGAGTGCTAAGGCTAATGACTTTGCAGGAGTACAAAACTCTTGGCTGCTAAGTGAGGCTACAGAGGCCGGAAATTTCTATTTTCTGAAAAAGAAGACTTTTACTTGCCAAATGTGCATGTGGTTTCAGTTTTCATTGTCTTGCTGTTGAGGGAGAGACTTGTATGGATCACAATCATTACAGAATGTTGTTTTGGTCGTGTGCTGCAGGAAGTCATGGGTTGAAGTGCCCACTTATTCCCTTTTCAGAAAGTACCGCTTAATCTTCCGTGCAAAATAAAAGAAAAACAAAACAACATTGTGTTAGTACTTTTTTTAATAAGGGAACAAAGTTCAAGCCTCTACCGTCCCAGGATGGTACACAGCTGATAGTCAAGGTACAAATCAAAGCCATAAAAGGCTTACACACCCAGAAAAAAAAAAAAAGGTTCAGCCCAGCTAATGGGCGCAGCGAATAAACAAAGAACTAAGCCTCAATGCGGTTCCTGAAGTTCTAACCAAACTTAGCAAAGACAGCTAAGAGCAAAGAGCATTGTGTTAGTACTTATGAACTTATGGTGGTGGATTATATATTTATATTGTAAGGGCAAGGCTTACCTTTGTGCAGATGTGCCTCTTTGAATGAAGGTCCACATAATTATTCTACAATTTTGACAACTTATGTCCATAGTTTTTGCTATTGTTGAATTCTTGGGCATATTTGCAGTCAGTTGTTCTTTTGGCAGATGTAGGATTGGGAGGATGGGGAGGAGGCCTAAACACTTCCGGGTAGAATGAAAAATCAACTGATTTCCCTGCCAATCCAGAGGGCTCTGATCTAATTCCCTCCTGATCAAACAAGTCTCAATGTTAATTGGGACTTGTTATAAGTCAAAATGGAAATAATTGAGATCGTTGTCCACAATATATGAAAATTTGTTTCTAAACATCAAAAGACGTAGCAATGCCACTTGTGCTGAAGTTTGTACTCTAATGATGTTTTTTTCGCTTTTCATCCTATAAGCTAGAGCAACTTCAAGAGACTCTTTATATCCTTCATAATTTATAGGAATAGAGATTTTTGTGAAAAAAAATACCCTCCAACAACCTCTGTAAATGGATATCCAAAAACTAGCCATAGATAGAGAGCCAGTGAGTGCACACAACATATAGAAAAGCTGTTGGAGGGTACAAATATATAGAAAATGACTTTTATTATAGAGAGTAAATTTTAGATGGACTCTTGGAGATGCTGTTGAAACATGAAAAGCGACCCTTCCAGGCTTATTAATGACAAAGTGGGATTTGCCATAGTTCCTTAGTTATATTCTGGCAGTATGAGTCAAACTAACAGGTGCTGCTCCATTTCTTGTCATCTTGCAGAAACGTAATAGGAAGGGAACCATTCGGTTAATCATAGTTCCCATATATCTCTGTCTCATAATCAGCGTTCTTCAAAGAGTCATCAACAATTTTCTAGATAAGCCGAAATTCAGGTGTGGTTGCAAGTGCATTGATGTCAACGGCACAGGCCCTTGCCAAAATTTGTGTGGAATTCAATACTCTACACTAGATCAGGCACCTAGTTGCCCCATTCCAAATCCTCCAAAATGGCCTGCTCTTGTGCAAGTACCCCTCCCAGAGTATCGTGCTGTGAAGGATTCCTCCGGCTTGTTTACAGGCTTCCCTGACGAATCATGTAGAAAGACACAATCTTGCGCTGCCAGTATACCCTTTGCTGGAGCAAACAAGACTCTATCTAATAGTAAGCAATTTGTACATCTTCTTTTATTCCCCACATACAGTTAATGTTGGCCTCATAAGTAAGAAGTGCAATTTAAGAAAAGTGATATCTTTTGTTTCAAGTAACAATGAAGTAAGCATTTGTGTCACTTACGAGGAGAATACTTGGTTACTAACCATGTTCCTCAAAGAGCCAACTGCTCACTTTACCCCTATGTTTTACAGGTATCATGCAGAACCTGTTCACAAGCTCACCACTCTTAAATCTTTCTGATTACACAAGCCTATCAAGTCTTTTGCTTGTAAGTAGAAATCTCTGTGCTAGTACTTCTATCAATACTTTGAAAATAATAAAAAAAACTTTCTAATATATAAATCCAGGGCACAGATGTACCAGGATCTTCTACAGGATTTGTTGAACCTGCTTTTATCTCGGCTCGACCCCTATATGTCCTTCAACCACAATGCAAGTCCAGTGATTCAGTTACAATCCCAATTACCGTCGGTTCTGTTAATGCCCAGAAAGGTATTTTATTTTTTTCCTTGTCTTTTAGTAGAACAGTGGCCCCGAAGAAATAAGTGAACCAACCTCCTCGCCATGGGCCTTACTAATTGGCAGAGTGTGAGGAATGATCTTACTTTCTATAAAGAAACAGCAAAAAATTGATTATTCCTTAAGAGTGCCAAAGGAGTTGAGGAAGGGGCTGTATTCCCTCATTATCCTAGTTTCATGGGAACTCTAGAAGCATCAGAACTCCTGTTTGTTTGAAGGAGTGTCACCAAATATTCAGGAGCTTTTACAGAGCATAGGGGATGAATGCAGCATATGGTGCATGGCAGGCGCTTTAAAACTCATTGATCACCTAGCTAGGCCACTGACCCCAGGGGTTTGAACACCAGTGTGGTCAGGTTGTGGCGAGCTTATAATCTGTTTTTGGGTGTGTGTTTGGGTCTTTTGTTTTTCCTCAAGTCCATTTTTTTCAAACATGGTTCATTGTACTGTTTCTCTCTTCAGGAGATGACACACAGCTCTCCTGCATTTTTTGAGAAAAAATCCTTATCCTGAGTCCTGGGCCATACAGTTTCCAGCATTGTCTTCTTATAATTATCATTGATTTTTCTGCATTCCAGAGTGTTTTTGATCCTCTTATTGTCGTACCTACATGCTTCTTATCTTGTTGGAGATATTTTGTTTAAAAGCATTTCAAACTTTAACAACTTATTTTTGGCAGAGATAAAATGTGTTCAAGGTTTACCCTTGTGGCAGAACAGTTCAGCAACAATTAACGAGGAAACATTTCAGGGCTACCGGAAAGGGAAAACTGCTAAAGGGATAAATGAAATTGCGATGGGTATGCCACCTCCCCTTACCGTGCTGATTGTGCAATATGTGAGCACTAGAAAACATGAGTACCTCTAACAACCTCTGTTACTGCAGGCTATGATTTCCAAGACTCAAACGAGAAGCATTTTAATGTCCTTACTCTGTATAACTCGACATATGAGAATGCCTCTTTTATTCCAATGCCATTTGCACTTCTGCGCATTCAACGCTCATTGAACGCGGTGCGTGTCATTTACTTCACTGATAAAAAATGAATTTTCTCTTATTTATTTGGCTATTAACCCACTGAAAAGGCTGATTTTCTGTCATAAATGATAACCCTTTCAAATAAGGATGAATTGATGAGCATGCACAGCCGTTTATAGTTTTTAATATTTTTTCACACATATTAGGAGGGCCATTTGCTTTTGTGTCTGCTTCAGTTATAACTTTATCTTTTGTTTAACATCTTTAATCATGGAACTAATCTCATTATTGCTAGAATGATTTCACCTTTTGAAAACAAAGATACATTATTACTCTTACTTGCTCATTTTCAATGCAATCAAAGAACCTATACAGTCAGTTCCCCTCAAATAACAACACATTATCTTGACTTCTGTTCAGGTATCAAATGCCTATCTCCAACTTATTCGAGGTTCAGGCATAAATATGTTGCTCGACTTCACAAAAGAAATGCCTAAGCAAGCCACCCATCCGACATTTGATTTTTCTGCTGTTGCCGGTCCACTATTTTTCGAATGGGTTGTTGTCTTGCTTTTTCCGGTATGATGTTATTGGAGTTGGTTTTTTTTATGCGAGTAACATGTAGAATACCAATGTGCATCGCAAAAACTTTTAAACTCCATTCATGATTTCGTTAACAAGAAAAAAAACCCTCTTGAACTACAATTCAGGTTATGCTGACCTACCTTGTATATGAGAAGCAACACAAGCTCCGGACAATGATGAAAATGCATGGACTTGGGGATGGCCCTTACTGGATTATATACTATATGTATTTCCTTATTTTCTCCACATTGTATCTGATTGTATTTGTCATTTTCGGATCCGTCATAGGTAGGATATTCAACAATGATCAACTTCACAATTGTACTTTGTTTGAAGCTCTTTATCTAATTCACCTGTTACTTTGCAGGTGTCAACCTTTTCAAGATAAACGACTACAGTATACAGTTTGTTTTCTTTTTGAGCTTCATTAATCTGCAGATTGTATTGGCCTTCCTAGCCTCAACATTCTTTTCGAAAGTTAATACTGCTCAGGGTATAACAAAACTGCACCATTTTATTTCTGTGTTCATAACAATTTGTTCATTTATGGAAGATATGTGATGTTTTTTTTTGCTACCAGCAATTGCGTACCTGTACATATTTGTGTCAGGGTTGATGGCAGGAAATCTTATTCGCAATTTTATTGAAGGGGGAAGGTTCCCAAGTAAGTTTAGTGATCACTTTAAAGTACTAGTCTCTTTTTGTGTAAAATTTACATAACTGTATTGCTAAGTCAATTGTCATCATAAGATCACATTATGTTTTTTTTAACAGAATCACATTATGGTTTTAATCATGAATGAATAATAAGAAAGTAGATGCTGCATTTCCTGCTCCTCACCAAAATGTTTCAGGTGTGGTTCTTCGATGAATCAATCTAAAATTATAGCATAATGTTTCTTCCATGCTATTACAGGGCACTGGATTACAGTTCTGGAGATAATACCTGCATTTTCTTTATATCGAGGACTATATGAGCTTGGCCAGTATGCTATTAGATCTTCAGAAACAGGAAACCCTGGCATGCGATGGAGTGATTTAAATGACCACACGAATGGAATGAGAGATGTGTTAATCATTATTATTTTAGAATGGTTGGTTTTGCTTCCTGTTGCATATTATTTCGACCATGCTTCTTCAGTTGGACACAGATCTAGTCTCCTTTCTATAATCAAACATCTCCTAAAGAAGGACCCCACTTGGAGGAGCATAACTGTTAATGACATAGCTGATAAGGATGTTCACATAGAGATGGAGAAACTAGATATTATCAAAGAAGTAAGTTTCTCATTATGTAGCCATTTTCCCCTTTTAAAATTTCCCATTTGCCTGTATTGTTTAGGTGTACTTTAAAATTTTTGGACTTAGCTATTGAATTATTTTTTATATCCATCACTACTCTAATAACTTTCGTAGCTTTGTTGTATTTGCTTAGTCTATGTTATCTCCTTTTTAATATAATCGGCAACTCTTCTGCCTGATTTGTTTTAAAAAGAACTACTCTATGTAACTATATATATTTTCCTTATGATAAAATTTAGTCTGCAACTTCATTCATATCATTTATAAGCAAATCTGAATCTCAGATGTCACCGTACTACTTTATTTGTGCCTCAGAGAGAGACTGTTGATCAAGTGCTACAGCAACAAACTAGTGGCTATGCTGTCGTCTGTGATGACCTAAAAAAAGTATATCATGGAAAAGATGGTAACCCTGATAAGTTTGCGGTTCAAGGTGTATCACTTGCTTTGCCTTATGGAGAGTGCCTTGGTATTCTTGGTCCTAATGGAGCTGGGAAAAGCTCTTTTATTAGCATGGTTTGTTATCATATCCCTCTACATGGACACACTTTATCTAAGCTGTATTGATTGTGAATAATAGAAGAATTTCTAGTCCATTCTTTTGTTTAAAACGGATTAGTTAGAGTTTAATTCATCCTAGTATTTTTCTTCGCAATCTTCTATATTTTCTTTGAGCCACACATGGCTAGGAAATTTAGCCTTTCTTGAACCACAAGCTCCTCAAATTTCACAATGAAGACTATCAAATGACTTGTCTTTTTTTTTCCCCAACCCATATTGTGGTATGAGCCTTGCTATGGTACTCCGGTTTCCCCATAGGAGGTAAGAGCATGAACAAATCACAGTTCTTGATTTATAGAAAAGATGAAACTATTAAAATAATTAAAAATCAAGGAAAAAAAAGATGAAAGTCCGGCTATCTCTGGCCATCCCCTACCTTCCTTGCCGTAATGGTTACTGGAGCATGCACGCAGTTACGGCACCTAATCCATATGGCAAAAAACCAGATGTTTTCTTCTATCTTGCATGATTATCTCTTCATTGTTGTCTTGTACTGTAGCTAAACCATATAAATGGAATATTATTGCATAATTCATCCAAATAATGCACACTTTCAAAAAAGTACAGAGCCATCCTTTTAAAAAGAAAATCACAACGTTATGATTACAAACATTTTTTTTTTTTCCAAAGTTGTTTCACACATGTTTAACTTTGTTCACATTAGAAAAATGTTAAACAACATGCCATGCATCTGTTACAATAAGTTACATTAGCATACCCACCTCTAAGTGTCGACTTTCTCTGTCACATTATTCAAGAAAAGAAAAATTACTTAATACATTACATATGTCAAGTACAAACAAAAACTTGCAAGAAAGAGTTATGTTCCAACAACAAAATGCAACAGGAAGTATATATGTCAAGGGGAAAAAATGTTACACATTGGGATCTTAAACCACATGCATCTTAGATATATATTCCAAGATATTTTGCCTATGTTTCCTAGTTATCTTCACTGTTTTCCAACATAGAAATATATATTTCTCTAATTACCTCCTAGCTGGTAATAAGTGATCAAAACCATAATGATCTACTAAACAGGACGGTCCACAGTTATTAGAAGTACCGTAGCAAATCCATTGTGGTATTGGTATTGATCCATATCCTTCTTGTGCCTGCCAGATGATTGGGTTTGTAAAGCCAACATCAGGAAATGCATTTGTACGAGGTTTCAGCATACAAAATGACATGGAAAAGATATACAGCAGCATGGGAGTTTGCCCACAGAATGAGTAGGATCTGCATTTCTTTATTGCTGATATGTTCTGAGTAATATTTTTGTCCGGGACAAAAAAGAATCAATATAAACAAATTTTTTTTATTTTTAATGCAGTATGCTTTGGGAGACGCTAACTGGCAGGGAACATCTCCAGTTTTATGGCCGACTGAAGGGCCTTAGTGGTTCGTCTTTGGATCTCATAAGTAGTCACATATTCACATGTGTATCAATTGCTTCCTCTCTGATTCAAATATAAGGTGTTTTATACTTTCTTAAGTCAAAGTTCTATAACTAGACCAAGTTTATAGAAAAATGCACACCATCTACAACATCAAATTAGTTTCATGAAATCCATGATAAAATATGTCTTGTGATGGATATATTCCCTGCATATTCTTACTGTCAGAGTCTGTTCCTTTTGAGTCTTTCAGTTTCTTCAGAGTCGATCAGTTGTTCTAGTTCAGGTTTGTTAGCGCGCAGATGGTTAATTGTCCCGGTCTTGACGAGGTAGTGCTAGTGGGTCAGTTGCTAGTGGTGTCGTGAGCTAATAGGGCCACTTTGGTTGGTTGTTATGGCTTGCTGACCATGTAAACTCTTTGTTAAAACAGAAAAACTGCAATCTTGCAGCGCCAATCCCACTGTGTTCTTGAGTGCTCTAGCATCAACAGTGAGTTGAGACAGACTTGCATCTTGATGGTGCATTTATTTGGTATTGTGGATGTTAATATTTTTTACTATAAACTTGGCCAATGTTAGAGAAGTTTGGCATTGGACAAAACTGAAAACCTTACATTTTGGAAAAGGGAGTACCGCATAATTTGATAATAAGAAATAGCATATAACATTTTACAGGAAACCAATAAATAGTCTTATTTGGATGTTGAAATTATTGTTTTGTTTACATTCTCCTATTGGATTATGTGAAACAGTTATGTATTTTCTTTGGTGAAGCTTCAGCTTTGAGAAGAAACTTACAGTTGGCAACGTTTGCAGGCTGTTGATGAGTCTTTAAGGAGTGTAAATTTGCTTCATGGGGGTGCTCCTGACAAGCAAGTGAAGAAGTACAGTGGCGGCATGAGGAGGCGTCTTAGTGTTGCCATCTCATTGATCGGAGATGCTAAAGTACTACTTTATACAGAATCTCACATTTCATTAAGGAGAGATGTAGGGACTTCTGACACTTCTTAATTGTGCCTCAGGTCGTGTACATGGATGAGCCAAGCACTGGATTAGACCCAGCTTCTAGGAAGAGTCTCTGGAGCGCAGTGAAGCAAGCAAAGCAGGATAGAGCAATCATTCTCACCAGTAATGTTCAGACAAGAAAATTTTGATAATTCAATAGCTTTTGCTTGGCCATAATTTGCTCTCCTGTTGTAATATTAACCACAGATTTTTTATTTTTATTTTTGTGGCCCTTTGCAGCGCATTCCATGGAAGAAGCTGAAACTCTTTGTGATAGACTGTGTATCATGGTCGATGGAAGCCTCCAGTGCATAGGCACGCCCAAAGAGGTATTCCCATACCACAATGTTGTATATACTTCTTGATTATGCATGGTTGCAACAGCTCTGTTCAAACGGAGATTGACATACAGAATCATGTGGCAGCTCATAGCTAGATACGGAGGGTACTATGTGCTGACGATGACAACACTGCCTGAGTTCGAACAACAGGTTGAAAACCTGGTGCGCAAGCTCTCACCAAGCTCCAGGAAGGTGTACCATCTGTCTGGGACGCAGAAGTACGAGCTGCCGAAGCAGGAAACGAGGATCTCAGATGTGTTCATGGCCGTAGAGAGCTTCAAGAAGAGGGTGGATGTCCAGGCCTGGGGCCTCGCGGAC
The DNA here is from genome assembly GCA_015844335.1 of Chrysopogon serrulatus. Classification (NCBI taxonomy): domain Eukaryota; kingdom Viridiplantae; phylum Streptophyta; class Magnoliopsida; order Poales; family Poaceae; genus Chrysopogon; species Chrysopogon serrulatus. The sequence goes on along the minus strand of JADLZL010007665.1, from coordinate 27,482 downwards.
ACCACCATGGAGGACGTGTTTGTCAAGGTCGCCAAAGGGGCCCAGTCCAGCGAAGAACTCTCCTAGAGTCGTAGTCCAGCGAAGAACTCTCCTAGAGTCGTAGTCTAATGCAATGGTGCAAAGGCAGTGGCCTGCTGCTGGTGGTGTATATGTACATCACGTATAAATTCTAAGCAAATGGTTTGGTTTGCTCACCTTTGATTTGGAAATTTTATAACAAGGACTCTTTGTATGGAATTGATTTTTTTTCGTCATTCTCTTTCTAGGTAGGTGATTTATTTGTAAATTGACCAACGATTCATTGTATATTTTGTACTGTAAATCTGCATGCGTAATAGTTGTTCCTGCACGTATATGTGTACCGACAGCATTCGAAATTCAAATTTGTGAAATTAGCTATGTGGTCGGCCTGATCGGTTTGTGTGGAAGTGTTCACCGGACAGGAACTACTCGGCGTCGTCCACTTACCGGGCTTTCTTCAACGGTTCATTGGAGCTCCTGTGGGGCTAAGGAGCTCTGGAAAACCAGGGCGCCGTAGAAGGTCAAAATGTTTTTTTTTTTTTTGGCTCGCCTTGCATGGCCGGTTGTGGGCTGTGGAATGTGGATGGCGCCATGGTTTGCAAGATAATGGTGTCTACATCTTTTGTGATCAGGAGCTAGAATCCATCAACCATCTCCTCCTGGACTGTGTGCTATCCAGGCAGATTTGGTCCGCGTTGCTGGCGTCGTTGGGGCTCCACGATCTGCTCCCTGAGCCGAGCGACGACCTGACATCTTGGTGGCTGCGGCAGCGACGTTTGGACAAGCATCTCAGAGCTGGTTTTGACACGGCTGTCCTGCTCAGGAACGAGGCATCCTCAAACCGGTGGCGGTGCTGCGTTTGCAACTTGCAAACAATGCCACTAATCCTTCTCTAAGCTATTGTCGTTGTAACAAACTCTCTTCTTCTTAATAAAATACGGATACGAACCCGCTCACGAAAAAAAAAAGTTATCTATATGGTATTTCAAGTGTGTTTGGTTGCATAACTACCTGAGCAGAAGTGGGCCAGTCGGCGCCTGGAGTCAACAGGCTCAAGCATGTTTGTTTGTTTGTTTTTTCCTTTCCCCTTGATTTCCACTTCTTTTATTTTACTTTTTTTTTCGTTAAGTAGTTATATATCATTCTGAATTATAATTAATTTAATTTTGTTCTAAGTTGTTTTTGTTCTATAAATCTTGATAGTTCCCAAAATAGCAATTGGTAGATCAATAAATTTTTCAAGTGCCTAAAAATGTTAGGAGCATATTTGTTGGGTTCTTCCAAATATTCAGAGCAACGTGGAAAACCAAATGCACTCCGTGTATCAAGTTCTTTGTGTGGCTCATTCTAGTTGATCGGCTAAACACTAAGTCAATGCTCAGGAGAAGAAATCTTAGCATCCAGGACCCGTCGGTGGTATGCGTAATGTGCACTGAGGGGGCTGTGGAAACCACTGATCACCTCTTTTTCAACTGTCAATTTGCTCAGGAATGTTGGCAAACAATCCAGTTTACTTAGGATAACTCCCTACCCATCTCAGATAGATTACTGCAAGGCAACCAGACGCATAATCTGCCATTCTTCCCTGAAGCGGCCATGATTGCGGCATGGGAGTTATGGAAGGTGCGAAATGACAGAATTTTCCAGAGAAGACAGCCAACTCGGGACATATGGCTATCCAATTTCAAGAATCAATGTAGACTCCAGTCGTATCGTTTTAGAGAGGACCTTAAGTCAAGTTTTTGTGTTTGGTTAGATGCTTTTAGCTAATTTGGTTGTAAGTATATACTCTCCTGTGTTTTCTTTATTTAATACAAAATCCATACTGTGGGGAACTCCCCCACAGTCGTTTGTCGTCAAAAAAAAATTATGTCAAATTTCAAATTATTTATAAGTTATCCTAATTATTTTTATATCTTTTCTTCTTATTCTTATGTATATTTGCATGATGGACCATGTCCTGCTTTTAATTTTTCCAAATACGAAAAGATTGAGAGTTGAGATAAGGAACCGTTGGAGAACAAGATTGGTGGTGGGTTTTGAGAACTCCTTTGACATCACCTGGTTGTTCACACTAATTTTAGAGACTAAACTTTAGTCTCTTTTAATTCCTAAAGTACCAAACACCCTTGACTAAAGTGCTAACTAAAGTTTAGTTACTTCCTCTCTAAAAAGTAATAACTATAAATAAGACTAAAAGCTTAAAGTCCCGTTTAGTTAAATGTGAGAAGAGGCTACCGACTACTTAGTAGCCTTAAGTAGCCCTAAGTAACTAAATAAGACAAATGGTTATCTATAAAAACGTCTTGGAACGGAGGAAGTAGCTTGACGGAGCTTCTAATTTTGATGTGACGTCACTCATGTCTCGTTTGTTTTACCGGGAACTTGTCATTTCCATTCCAAGATTAAACGGGAATATTATCAGTTAACGTACCTAACCTTCTTTTTTTTAACGTACCTAACCTCTGGCTTAGACTAGTTTCAATAAAAGTTTTATTAGAGTTTTATTTGTATTAAATAACATGTCACATATGCATTTTTAATAACATGGCTAATGGAGAGAAAGAAGGAATGAGTATCACGAAGATAAAACTCTTTTTTTACGATTACCAACTCTCGCAGTCGGTTATAGATCTTATCGAGATTTATAATTTTTATATAAAAATCATCTTCATCGGATGTTGTATTGAAGAGTCACAACCAGTTGCAACCAGTTGAAATAAGAAGAAATCAGTTGCAGGTTTTTAGAAACTGATTCCTGCTGACTGGATGAGGCGAGCCAGTGTGGCACTCCACGTCGGATCAGGGATGAAATTGAGCCGATTACGAAAGTTTGAGGATAAAAATGGTTATTTTTATAGTTTAGGGATAAAATTGAGCCAGCTGTAAAAGTTTAAGGACTAAAATGATCATTTTCGTAGTTTAAGAATTAAACTGAGCTTTCAACGATAGTTTGAGGACAAATTTGACTATTCCGCCTTATGTTATTAAATACTTATAAAACTATAATAAGATGAAAATTTTATACGAGTTTCATTTCAATTCATGTAAAATGGTAATTTTGAAAACAACATAACGAACCTTGCCACCGAGACCGGCCTTAGGGAAGGGGGGGAGGCTATCGAGGCCATCATCGGACCCATGTCTCATCTTGCCGGTTCGCATCGCCGTTGTCGTCTTCCCTATCCGCGACCGCGACAGCGCCGATTGCTACGAATTCCTATGGCGCGGAGCAGCGGCGGCGGAGCGAAAGTCTTCCAATGCCGCGTCCCATACCATGCCGCCTCACGGGGCGCGCACAGATGCGTGCAGCGTTGTCGAATGTCGACCCAGCGCGCTGCGGGGGCCGGGCTCGGTTTCCACTGCTACAGGTACGCGCCCTTACGTCTGACAGTTTACATTTGGTTAGTGACACTGCGGATTTTTGTGGAGGGGACGATTCCACCGCAACCAATTTTTTAGAGCCTTTTAGGGCCGGATGCTTTCTATTTCAGTCTGTCGAAAAAAAAGGGTTTCTTAAAACATCTTTGGAATCAGTTGTACTCAAAATTTCTACTGGTATGCGATTACTCGGCGAGTTGAGCTGCTACAAATACTCAGGCATTCAAAACAAGCAAGATGACGTGAACCTCGAATGCCAAGAGTTGTAAATTTACTGCAGGCTTTGGCAAATTTTAAAACAATACACACCGTAATAATAAGTAGAAAAAAAGCATGGATGTTCTCTTAGTACATCAGTACCCAAATGGTCTCCATCATGAGCTGCAGTCTTATCAATTCATTTCATTTACCAATCATGTTTGAGATTTTGCTTGACTATAAGGATCTCAATTAAATTTATTGATACCTCTTTGTCATGTCATATGCTGCTTTATTTTAAGATAAAAAAGATACTACAAGGATTATAATTCTATAAATGAAAACGAGAAATAAAATTGGCTTAAAAAATAGTATAAAGTATTTTTTTTATTATGCTTCACATTCTAAACCAAATCTCCTATCTGCCCCATATATTTGATATTTCAAGTTTATACATTTTGATGGCAATTTCATCTTCCAGAAGATCTAGATTACCCTTATAAAATACTTCAAATAACCCTGCGCCAATCAAGTTAGAAGAAAAAAACCTGTCTGTTGCAGTTACAATGTCTCTATATGTTCTTTTCATGCTTACCTAAGCATGCAGATATCCTGCTGCATCTGAAATTCTGAATTACAATTCTTTGTCTTTTCAATTTGCATACACGAGAGCAATATTCGCATAACCAAAACGATAATGGCTAACCTATCTTCCTGTTTATGCATTGGTCAAAAGTGCTGACCAGCTTTAATCTGTATATTATTTTACACTCACATGAATTTCACATAACCGTATGAATGATCTTATCGTTCCTGAACATACGCAGGTCAGCTAGGCGATCATTCAGCTAGCAAGTTTCTACTTCATCAAATGGTCAGTGATGTGTGATTCCCTCCTTTTTAAGTCCAGCATGGCGGGCGATGAACGCTGAGACATGCACCATCTCATGCAACAACATAACCTTAATAATCATTCTGAGAAATTAATTCTAATTACAGGTCATGATGGCGCGCCAACAGCATATAACTTTTCTAGTTGTTTCTATTGCTTGAATTGCAATATTACCTCCAGTAATCTAATTTCATCAACATACGATTCCTGCAGCTCCAATTGTAATATAGCATCATCATTACTGGGATAAGTTGGGTATATCGTTTTGAAGTAAGTGGCAGGAGCTTTGCAGGATGCAATTTAGTAGCAAAATCATCCAGAATGTATCAATAATTGCTGGAAGTTGGCACCTTCCGACCATTGAGCCTGCAAATGGGGATCTCTGTTGTCGTGAGGTATGGTAGATCCAACACTTTCAGTATCAAGCTGTCCATATCACTTGCATTGTAATGTGGGATCCTTGTTGTCATCATGTACTGTTTACTTTGTTGTTTGTTGTTGGATTTTTTTTCTAGAACTATGCATGAGAACTGCGTGTCATTTCATTGAGGAGATAGAAATGCAATGGAAAGAGGTGAAGTGTCTTTTCCAAAACCCAAAAAAACACACAAACACAAATACCACACAAAACAAAACAAAGAATGGCCACCACCAGCCTCTCAGATCCTCTAAGAGGTTTAGTTGATGAGGGCAAGTGACCTAGCAGCAACTCTTGGAGCGCTAGCAGAACACTAAAGGCTGCTCTCATATACAATAGCCTGCAAGACAACTTCTAATCTCGGCCTTGCTGTTGGATTCATATGCCAAGTACATTCACCTCAGCACTTCAAACTGTCCCATTATGATACAGTGGATTGATTTCAAGTAGTACCAGTCTACCACTATCAAATGTGATGGGTTTTGTTAAAATAATCCAGATCTACTTGGTTTCTTTTTTGAATGCGAGATCTATTTGGTTGTGAAAGAATTGGAACAATCAAAGGAACGTCTTTTTCCCTTCAGGTCAGTCCTAATCAATTCACAATTATATCCATTATGCACAGAAAAGAAAGATTGCACTTAATTGTAGTAAATGAAATGGTAATCGCTAAACTGGAAGATCAATTTTCACCCCAAAACATTTATGTTTGAAAAGGAAGTATTGATTGCATGGATTTCAACAGTCACATGCCCCATTCCTAGTCGATCTTTTGGAAATTCCATTGAGCACAAAAGGCCTAGCTTCATCAGAGGAATGATGCAGCTATTCATGATTAGGACTGCTTGATTTTTATTTTCTGCTATCTCTTGCGTTATGTTAGGATCCAAGATATCCTCAATCCTATCTGGAAATGCTGAGTTCACAAAGTTATGAAGGTTCGTGCCATTCCTGAACGCCTCATCAGTTGGTTTCTTCCCTGTGAACATTTCCAAGAGAAGCACTCCAAAGCTGTAGACGTCTCCCTCAGTAGAGATCTCACTACCCATGCCATACTCTGCAGATTAATTTAACATTTGAGTATGAGTAATTTTCATTTTCAAGTTCAGTAACATCTTCAAAGATAAATAAAACCATAACAACTTGCATCACCTGGTGCAATATATCCAATTGATCCTTTAAGTCCGGACAAGCTGGTAGAACTATTAGTTGCACAAGAGGGATCATTGCACAAAAATCTTGAGAGCCCAAAGTCACTGACATGAGCAGTCATGTCATGGTCCAAAAGAACATTTTGTGGCTTCAAGTCACAGTGCACCAGTGGAGACACACATTGATGATGAAGATACTCAAGAGCAAATGCTACATGCTGGGCAATGCTTATTCTTTGAGCCAAAGTTAAAACTTTGATATTATTGTATCCATAAGCCTTTGGATGCAGCCACATATCTAGGCTCCCATTGGGCATATATTGAAATATGAGGGCTTTGAACTCTGCCCCAGAAGGATCTATAGTGGAGCATGAAGTAATGATTTTGACAAGATTTCGATGACGTATGCTTCTCAGAGCTTCACACTCTGCTGAAAAACTTCTTGACGCTCCATGGAAATTGAGGTTGAACACCTTGATTGCAATTGGGTTTGTATCGAATGGCATTGCGCCCTTGTACACTGTCCCAAATGATCCTGAGCCAATCAAGTTGGTAGGAGAGAACCAGTTTGTGGCTTTAACAATGTCTTCATATGATACCTTTTCTTGTTCTCTGAAATCCTGTGCAGATGGTTGTGCTCTTCTTCGCTTTAAAAAGACAATAAAGAAACAAGACAGCAATATTGCAGAGACAGCACATAATGGGATCAGTAGCGTCAACAGTAAGGATTTGGAAGTTCTTTTGGAGTTTTCAGAGCAAAGAGGCAGACCTAGCATAGGTGCCCCAGCACATAACCTCTTGTTTCCTTGGACAGACACTTTACTGGCATTTGCAAAGACACCAATAGATGGTACTCCTCCACTGAAATCATTGAAGGATAAGTTTAAGTACTGTAAAGCATTGAGTGTTGTCAGTATCTGTGGTATTTCTCCAGAAAGGTTGTTTCGAGAAAGATCTATCTCTCTAATGCCTTTCAAGTTCATGAAAGATTGTGGAATGCTTCCTTCAAGAAGATTGTCCTCCAGACGAAGGGACTCTAACACAATACACTGACCAAGTGTGGAAGGAATTTGTCCAGAGAGGTGGTTATTGGAGATATTAAGAACACCAAGATTGATTAGCCCACCAATTTCTTGTGGTATGACCCCACTGAGTTTGTTGTATGACAAATCCAGACCTTCAGAAAGTGAATCAATTTTTAATAGCTCGGTTGGTATACTTCCATCCAGTGAGTTGTGGGAAAAGTTTAGCAGCTGTAAATTCTTGCAATTTCCTAAACTTTTAGGTATGCTTCCATTCAGCTCATTCTCTCTCATATACAGCTCGGTCAGCTGTTCAAGATTTCCCAGTGAATCTGGAATTGGACCAGAGAGTCTGTTTCCTGATAAACTTAAGACTGACAAATTACTCATTGTTCCGATAACTGAAGGTATGTTTCCAACAAACTGGTTATCGTGCATCATAAGAACTGTGAGTCCTTTTAGGTTCCCTATCTCTTGTGGTATGGTTCCAGATATCCTGTTCAAGCTTAGCCAGAGAGTGTCAAGTTGGGAATGTAGGCTACCTATTGAGCCTGGCAACTTCCCACCGATGTTGTTTGACATAAGGCCTAATGTTGTCAATTGGGTGCAATTACTCAAGGAGGATAAGAAGGACCAATCTGGATCTTCAAGGTTGTTAATGCTGAAATCCAAGAACAACAAGTTCTTCAAGGATCCTAAAGGTGGTATTGCTCCGGAGAATGAGTTGTTAGCAAGATCTAAAACTTGTAGGCTTGTGCAATTGGAAAGTGAAGTTGGAATCTTCCCTTCGAATTTGTTATCTTCCAAAATCAATGTCTGAATGTTTTGGAGCAAGTTGCCAATGTTGTCTGGTAATCTTCCAATGAGTAAGTTTTGGCGAAGATCAAGATAAATCAGGGATGAGGTGTTATAAAGGGAAATGGGCATTTCACCTGACAACCTGTTAGTTGTCAATGTTAATGCTCTTAGGCCCGGTATATGGCCTAAGCTCTCTGGGATGCCCCCAATCAAGTTGTTCCCTTCAAGGTATAGGTATAGTAGAGAAGAAATGTTTGCTAGAGAGGGTGGTATAGTCCCTGAGAGTCTGTTTGACATGAAATTGATATACTGCAGAGTCAATATAAACTTTGGAACTGTTGGTATGGGTCCAGTAAAATTGTTTTGTTGAAGATCTATATGGACTAGTGATGAAGAATTGAATAGAACAGGTGGGATTTCCCCATCAAAGTTGTTTTTCCCAAGTTTAAGCACTTGAAGTGATGAACTTCTAGCCAATGATTCAGGAAGCTGACCTGTGAGACCATTGCTGGATAGATCAATCTACACAATGGAAGGACTACTGCCTAATAGACTGGGTATGTCTCCACTGAGTGAATTTGAGCTGAGATTGAGGTAACGAAGCATTTGGAAATCACCCAACTCAGGTGGAATTTGTCCAGTGAGATGGTTGTCTGGAAAGTGTATCCTCTCAAGAAAAGTCAGGTTTGCAATGCAAGGAGACATGATACCTGTGAGCTTCAAGCTCTCCAGGTCCAGCTCAGTGACACGATATGGTTGACTCGTGTTATTGCAGGTAACACCATACCAGCTGCAGATGTTGGTGGAGGTGTTGCTGCTCCATGATGCCAAAGCTTCGGTGGGGTCAGAGAGCTGGGACTTGAAGCACAGGAGAGCAAGGCGATCGTCATCGGCCTCAGCATGTAACCAAATCGTGGAGCCTTCTCTGGAAACAGCTTCAGCAGGGTGCCTTGATGTTGCAAGAGCAAGGAGGCATGCGAGGAAGAAGCTAGAATGGAGTACAGAAGGAACCATGTTGCCGCGAACCATCTTCTCTGTTTGCCTCCTTTGCTTTACTAGGAGTGCAGAAATGCTTCTTAGCTCTCTACACTATATGTAATCCTGAGAAGAGCACTATAAGGACATAGGTGTGAACTTGTAGCAGGCTGCAGGCCGGCAAATATGGAGGATTCACTACGACAAACTATAGCAACATCAAATTGTTGGCTTGTTGCACCAGAGCATGACAAGAAGAAACGCTTGATTATCCTGTCGCTTGGCCACTGCTTTGGTCAGACAAGCATGATTGAATCTGGGTTGTTGGTTTTCTCCTCATCTAGTCAAAATGTGGAAACTGTCAACACAAAGAAACTCATGGCATAATTAGTGATGGACTATACTTTCTTACATGTGTACAGTGTACTAAAGGACCTCCGCGTTATATAATATATAATATATAATATATAATATTAATAATAATAATATACTCCAGATACTAGACGACATTGATTTTGTCCAGTCAAACTTTTGAAAGTTCGGTTGTCTATAACTTTTAATATACTCCTCCTATTCCAAATTAATTATAAGTGGCTTTGATTTTTTTAGTACATTCATTTTGCTATGTATCTAAATATAATAATATGTCTCGATACATAGCAAAATAGATGAACTAAAAAAAGTCAAAGCAACTTATAATTTAAAACGGAGGGAATATTTAGTTTGGAAACATACTTTATGCTGGTTTTTGAGAGAACAATATTGTTAGAACGATTGATAAGCTAGCTGCTGATACTTATATTATAAGATAATATATTGGATTTATAGATGTATTATTCCATATTCTAATAGAAATAGTGTTCAAATTTATTCTTTGACCATGTCTAGATATTTTTAGTAAGAGTTCTCCATCCGTCCTAAAAAGGATGCAATTCTAGATCGTAGTGCTATGTTAAAGTATGTCAAATTTGATTGAATTTATATAAAAACGTTACTCATGTTTACCGTGGTACCATTGGATTTGTCATAAAATATAGTTTTATAATATATTTATTTGATATCATAATCATTAATATTTTTATCGATATAGTTGGTCAACTTTAGACACTTTAACCGATAATACACCTAGAACTAAAATTGTACTTTTCTTTTTGAGACAAAGGTAGTAGTTTATTGGTGCCTTCGCCATTAAACTTTTTGCCACACAATGATTTTGTCCAAGTCCACATGACCACATCTTTGTGAAGTTTCTTTTCATGGACCCATCAGCAGTGCCTGTTCCAGCTCCCGACCTCAGACTTCCAAGAGCAGTTTAGTCTGATGCCATAACTGCAGGAGTGGACCTGTGACCCATGTAATAGTCCCGTATTGCTTTTCAACGTGGACATTTCTCGTTACTCTGCTAGACTCGAAAAGAAACATCAGTTACCTTTCATCAGAATCACCTATACCTTAGTCTGTAGTCACGTGGTTATGACTAGGATATTTTCTATACCATTTAATACGGTGCCATATAGAACAATTTGCTGATTTGGCAATAGCGTTAAGGAGGACTGGAGGAGAGAAGAAAAATACAAGAAACTGAGGACTGGAGGAGAGAAGAAAAATACAAGAAACTGAGTCCTGCACAGAAGCTAAAGTCTAAGAAACTACATTTTTTTTCCACCGCGGACAAACCAAATTTCATTACTCGAAAGCAACGAAATTAAAATAGTTTGTGACGCAATAAAATAAAACCGTACTGGCGCTAAACGAACCACAAAACGATTCGTAAAAAAAAAAAAGAACCACAAAACCGTCAAGCGTTTTAATGCAGTTTATGAGAGCATCCAACCGTGTGCAAAAGAACTCCTTTTATTACATCGTTGTAGAGTTTTTTTTTTTTTCTACCTGTTTGTCCTTAAACTCATCTAGAGAAGACACAATTTGCCAAAATATGTTGACTTGTCTCTTGCTGGCAAGTCTATTAGCAGTTTAACAGCTATTATGCACTGCTAGCCAAGGAAAAAAAAATAACATCTTAGGTCCCCAAGATTTCCAAATAAGCTCCCACGACACAAAATAAAGGGGCTTGCTAAAGCTCAGGTGCCTGAATTTAGTTTCCTTTCGGGCAGCAGTTATTGTATATATTTTATACTAAAATTGCGGGTTTTGTTCCTCGTAATTTTTATAGACGCAATCTGCAATTTCGGTACTAAGAACAAAAACCCATTAGACAAAACCACAAACCTAAAAACATCTGATTTGTATCGGCACAAAGACAATTAACAATTTACAATTATTTCTATAGGAAGACAAGGACAGCGATTTAATATGTTATGACACAAAGACAAATAACAAATCATAAAAGTAACAATTTACTTGTACTAATTGGTGGTACAAGAGTGTTACCTGAAATCATCTTAAAATTCAGGTATGTGAAATATAGGAGAATGCAGAATAAATAGCGCCATTGAAAAAAAAAAGCTTGGCCTTTGACGGTAAGATAGTCCCTAGTTATTGCATTGAGAAGACGTCATGCAGATCGAAACTCCCAAACCCTTGCTCCACCCATACACAGTGACACCTATGTGAGAACGACCACGACCAAGCCCGGTTCTTAGACTTGTGACAACGACCACGACCAGGCCTGGTTCTTAGACCGCTTTGCCGTAGGTCAGACGAGAGGATTTTTTCACTCCAGCCTGAAATTTGCTCCCACAGGAGTCGAACTTACGACCCGAGGAGTGCTACTCAAACCATCTAACCAACTTAGCTAGAGGCCCTTTGGCAATAGTCCCATTGAAGAAGGCCACATAAGCTGAGTTTACTAGATATTTTTGGCCGGATTCCTATGAATCTACAACGATGATCATGTACATCCGGTTGCAGCTACACAATGGTGACCAAGTCCCAGACATCAAGAAACTCAAAGAGGGTTCCTCTCACGTACCGTACCGTAAAACTATATGTCGCCGCATGGTCTATGACTGGTGTAACGTATCTCATGGTTTAAACCCAGTCTCCTCGAATTAACATAATGATGAATTTTCTTGTTTTCCCTAAGAATGAGATGGATAGGGCCCAGGCTTGGGTTGTAGCTTGAATCCAGCCCATAGACCAGTTATAGTTTTATCTAGATAAACCAAGATAAATCTAGATAAATTTATAACTCACTCATATATGATCCAATTAATGAGCATGAAATTTTTGCTACATTCATGATCCACGGGGACACGCACAGGGAAGTTCAAGCTTGCAAAGCCCAAAGGAAGGAAGCTTTCATTGTACGCGTGAAATAAGAAATTTTCTCTCGACAAAATACAAACTTTTATGAGCTATACAGAATGCAAATTTTCATATCTTAGATGTACAAAGTCATCACTGCCATTATCCATAGCTAATTCACTAAATCTGTACCATGTGTCCAGTTTATTTCTATTGATCATGTTCACATATGCTTGAGAACCTATTCTTGATTGTAAGGATCTCGGTAGAAACTTTGTCCATCCCTGGTCGGTCTTTGGGGGATATCATGGAGCATGACAATCCTATTTTAATCAAGGGAATTATACAGTTATGTAGCACTTCAGTTTCATTGGTGTTGTCTTGTGTCATAACTGGATCAACAGCCTCTTCTATTTTACTTTGAAATGCTCTATTAACAAACTCACGGAGGGTTGTACCATTACTGAATTTTTCATCAGTGGGACGACAACCTGTCATCATTTCCAACAAGAGCACTCCAAAACTATAAACATCACCCTTGGTTGATATGCTCTCACTCATGCCATATTCTGCACATACATTTACAGTTCATTAAAATCTGCACTTCTGTACTACCATTCTGTAAAAAGCAATCAGAAACTAGAACTTATAAATCACCTGGTGGGATGTATCCGATGGATCCTTTTAGGCCAACAAAACATGCTGAACTATCTTCATGTGCACTTGATGCATTACGTTGAAACCTTGCTAGGCCAAAGTCACTGACATATGCCACCATGTCAGGGTCCAAAAGAATATTGCTTGGCTTCAGGTCGCAGTGTATTAATGGCGATGCACATTGATTATGAAGATAGTCCATAGCATATGCTACATCCAATGATATACTGATTCTTTGACTTAAACTCAGAATCTTTCTTTGATTGTTTTGCTGGGTTTTCTGGTTTAGCCACATATCTAGGTTCCCATTAAGCATATATGGGAATACTATGGCCTTGAAGTCTGCCCCAGTAGGATCCACTGAAGAGCATACAGTAATTACTTTTACAATATTTCGATGTCGGGCATTTCTGAGGGCTTCACATTCTGCAAGGAAGCTCCTATGTGCTCCATGTATATTGAGATTAAAAGTCTTGATGGCCACTTGATCTTTGTGAAGCTTAATGTTACCCTTATAAACCTTTCCAAATGAACCTGAGCCAATTAAGTTAGTAGGGGAGAACATATCTGTTGCCTTCAAGATTTCTTCGTATGTAATGTTCTTCATGTTCTTATTGGATTGCTGCAGATGCAATTTTGCCTGCATTCTCTTCCTCCAGAAAAATGCCGCAAGACAAAGCAATATGATTATAACAATTGGTGTTACTATCTTTGCAACCAAGTTGTAGTGCCTGCTTTTCCTGTGACCCCTTTCTGAACAAAGAGGGACACCTCTCGTTGGGACACTAGTGCACAAGTGATCATTTCCTTCAAGTGACACTGCAGTAGCGTTGCCAAAAATACCGCCTTTTGGAACTGCTCCATCAAAATTGTTGAAGGATAAATTGAGATAATGCAGATAATTCAGGGACGTGAGGAACTCTGGTATTTTCCCTGACAAATTGTTCTTAGAAACATCCAACTCTTTGATTCCGACCAGTTGTGCAAAAGATTGCGGAATGCTTCCTGAAAAGAAATTGTTGTGCATCTTAAGATACTCCAGAAGCACACACTGGCCGAGAGTGGATGGGATGTTGCTGGACAACATGTTGTTTGAGATGCTAAGTTTATTCAAATTAATGAGATTGCCAATTTCCTCTGGTATCTCCCCAGCTAAGTAGTTGTGCGACAAGTCAAATTCTAGAGAAAGAGAGGAAATTTTAAGGATTGATCTTGGTATACCACCATCTAGTGCGTTATGAGCAAGATTGAGTATTTGGAGCTGAGTACAATGTCCTATACTTGCAGGTATCCTGCCACTCAAGTTGTTGGCATCCAATTTCAGATCAGTCAGCTGAACAAGGTTGCCAATTGCATCAGGGATGGTGCCTGAGAGTCTGTTTTGTGCAGCGGCTAGAACGACCAAGTTTTTCAGATTCCCAATTGTTGGTGGTATACTACCAGTGAAACGATTGTAATCCATGTACAGTGTGTTGAGGTTCTTGAGATTGCCCATCTCTGGTGGTATGGGCCCACTAATTTTATTGTCCCTTAGCCACAATATTTCGAGGCTACTAGAAAGATTGCCGATAGAACTTGGCAACTCCCCTTGAAAATTGCTCCCAGCCAGATAGAGTCTGGTCAGTCTAGAGCAATTTGACAGTGAGGAGATAAAGCCCCAGTCCCCTGCATCTAGCATGTTATATGACACTTGAAGTTCTTCCAAATGTGGTAGTGATCCGAAGAATGGCACGGGCCCAGTTAGGCTGTTTTGTCCAAGGTAAAGCCACTGCATTTGGTAAGCATTGAGAAGAGAAGCTGGAATTGGACCACTAAACTTGTTCGATGAGAGGATCAGTATCTGAATATTTGGTAGTGTGTAGCCCAAGCGGGACGGCAATCTTCCACTGAGCGAGTTGTTTGCCATAGCAAGAGCTCTTAGGGAGGACATGTTGAACAGAGAGGGTGGTACTGGCCCAGATAAGTTGTTTAAATTCAGGTTCAGTAAACTTATTGTTGGCAAATAGCCTAAGCTCTCTGGAATGCTCCCAACTAACTTGTTCCGTGTAAGACTAAGGTCAAGTAGGGAAGAAAGATTCCCTAACGAGGCTGGTATCTTTCCTGAGAGAGAGTTACCTCCCAGATCAAGATGTTTTATTTGGGGAGAGACGGCAGTTACAGGTGGTATAGGACCAACCAATTTGTTTTCTTGGAAGCAAATGGCAACAAGCGATGAGGTGTTGAAGAGAGCCTCTGGTAGTTCTCCACTAAGACTGTTTCTCATGAGCCTAAGTACCTGGAGAGATGAACTCCTAGCCAAGGACTCCGGAATTCCTCCAGTAAGAGCATTTGTGCCAAGGTCAACGTATGTGAGAGAAAGGCTGCTGCCCAAAGAGGGTGGTATGGCACCACTAAGCTTGTTGCTAGCGAGATTTAGTATTCTCAGCTCTGGAAGAATCCCAAAAGGAGAGGGGATGCTTCCTTCTAGATTGTTGTTGCTAAGGTTAATCTCCTTAAGATGAATGCATTGGCTTAGGGAAGTTGGTATCTCACCATGAAGAGAATTGTTCCACAATCCAAGGATTTGAAGTTGGGAACATGAAGAGAGCTCAGAATGGATGCTACCTTCAAGAGAGTTCATGCTTATATTCAAAATGAGGAGTTGGTTGAGTCGTCCAAGCTCTGATGGTATGCTCCCATGGAAGCTATTATTTGAGAGCTGCAGACTTGTAAGAGAAGTGAGATTGGCAATGCAAGGTGATATGATACCTGTGATGCCTTCAGATGTGAGATCCAGCGCAATAACACGGCGAGGTGGATGTTTGCTGCAGCTGACCCCGTGCCAACTGCAGAATCTCAAGGATGTATTGCTCCATGAGGCAAAAATGCCAGCTGGGCCAGATAGCTGGGACTTGAAGCAGAGGAGTGCTTGTCGATCATTTTCCCTCTCATTGGATGTGGCCACTTGCAGGCTGCCAAAGAAGGCGAGGAGACAAAGAAGCCAAAAAAGACATGGTGAAAAGATGCACGAATGGGCCATTGCTGTTTATCCAGATTGTCCTATGCTGGAAGATATATATATGGCTGTAAACTGGCAGTGTCTTGCTGCTCTACAAATAGCACACCGTCTTATAGTCCAACCTTTTTTTTTTTTTTTTTTTTTTTTTGACAAAATCTTATAGTCCAACTTATGGTGGGAACTAGGAAGATGGATGGACGCTTGCTTTTGGTATTCAGCTTGCTGGTTTTCATTCAAACTATTCGTTGCTCTGAAGTCTGCACTCTATTGTTAAATCGTTGACTCTACCTGTGCCATACAGAAATGCCTCTTGTTATAGGAGGGTGTCTGACAATTGAGTTGCTTGGAAGGACGTCACATTTGGAGCTGGACCGTGGATCAGTACATTGTTTGCAAATAGACGAACTATCTATTCTTGTTATCTCTCAATTAGCTAAACTCTTATTTAGTTAGTATAGCTCAACCAGGATACAAGATTTGCAAACCAACTTTCGCTAGAGACAGTTTTCAAAAGAATGCTTCCATGTTTGAATATTTTAAAATTTTTGATTGCAAAGGGTTTCTTCTTTTGATTTTGAACTCGCCAAAGGGAACGGAGCTGATTTTCCAGAGTACCCTAGAAGTTGTTGGAGGTGGAGAGGTATACAGAACCAATTTTATTAGAATAGCTCTCTAAATAAGGATTTGGAGAGCAGGTTTAACACAGTCTATTACTCTATTAGAGATGCTCTCAGTTGACAGTGGAACATAGATGCTGGTAGGTCACCAAGCTCTTCACACTACCATTGAGCTAGTCAACCACCCAATACTTTGATCGAACAAAAGTATATTTATATGGAAAAATTAAGACAACAGCTTAGTTGTCCAAAGTTAGGGTTTCTAGTTGGGGGTGGAGAGGTGGGGTGGTGGGCGGGGTTGGTGACCGGGGTATTACGATGCAAGTGGTTACAAGAGGATAAGTCGATGCTGTTGGAGCCACCAACCATCAGTGGTGGATGGTGATGTTGAAAGGTTGAGGAGACTTGGGAGCCGCTGGCTGCTGGTGATGAAATATGTGGCACCCTTGGAGCCACCGGCTATGGAGAAGGGATGACGTGATGTAATATAAAGAGTTTTGGAGGCTCCTTTTCTCCGAATATTGGTACTAAGCTGCTTTGACATCTCTTTGAATTGGAAACGGAATGGATGGGAAGGTCCCAAATCAAATTGGTTATTCAGAAAAGCTCTTCTTTTTTGTGTTTGGTATGCAAGAAGTTCAGTGCCTTGGTACTGTATTATCTTGAAAAGGCTAGCAGGACAACTGGGAGCTAAATGTTGGTTTCAGTTTTATTCTTCTGAACCTTCATGTTGCTGCTATAAGATATGTTCAGACGCAGCCGGCAGCACTCTGCATGACGGTTGATATGAACGCACGCCTTGGCTGCCTTGGAAGTTCTTCGATTCTCTGGAGACAGACAAGAACGCAATCCTATCTTAAACATTTTTTAGTAACTGACACTTGAGACAGAGTTTAGACTTTTAGACAGAGACTGCACCAATTAACCTCTGTCTGCAGACGTCGTCTCCTCCAAGTTGACTAAAAAAGTCACTCTCTACATGCATGACTATTGATATGAATGCACGCTTTCCTCTCAGTGAAAGTTCTTCGAATCGAATCGCCGGGGCAGGTAAGTACTCCCTCCGCCCCATTAAATTTGTCACCTTGGACTTTATATCATCTTGTTCGATCATTCATCTTATTCAAATCTTTTGTATAAATATAATATATTTATTACGACTTCTTTTATCAACAAAGATACTTGAACATTGATTGATTTATTTCATTATTTACATAAATATTTTAAAAAAGATGGATGGTCAAATATAAAGTCCAAAAGTCAAAATCGACATTCTCCATGCACGGAGGGAGTAGCCTCTTCCGGCTTGCTGACGACGGTCATGAGTGGCTTGTGGCATCCAAACGCGTAAGTACCCCTTGCAGGCAACCGGTCTTGTCCAACACGGAAGACAGAAAACCTTTCAGCTTAGTGTTGCGCAACATGGCATTGATAACAAGGATCCACTTGTCATGCTAAATGCTCTGTTTTTAGGCGATCTTTTCAACCATTGTTCTGTTTTTAGGTGATTTTCTGCTCACGCAATCATAGAAATAACCCATATGTGTAAAGAATGTTCATAGTATGTTTCTGTAATGCTTGATGTACTATTTTATATTTATTTGTTATATTGTGTCAGTGCTTGCTATCTATCAAATTAAAAAGATATTCGAGGTTGATTCAGAAGAAATGATTGAACATTGTTTTGAAGACATTGTTTTGAAGCAAGTATCCTTGACTATACTTGTGCTCACTTTATCTTATTTTGAGTAGGGGTAGCTAGACCTTTAAATTGCATGCAAAGTCATATGATGAGGGGGTTTACTTAAGCTCGAAGCAGCAGCTGCTGTAGCAGTTGTGCTTCTTTGCTCTCAGAAAAAAAAGTATGCTTGCAGAAGGATGCAGTATAACAATGGCTTCTTTACTAGACTTGATATATCATCCTTAAAATAAAGAGTTGGTTAGATTCATGCTTAGCTAAGCAATGTTACCTGAGAAGGCTTTATGTTAATGTTGGCTAGTGATCAATGAAGGTTTGGTAACGTTTTTAGCAATATGGTGAACAGGGAATCTTGTGCTCACCCCGCGTCCAAAATTTGCTTATATGGCCTAACTCTAAACGTGTATTAGGCTTGCATACGTGTAGCACCTCTCTTAAACTTTTTTCCTTGTTTTATTTAAAAGGGTTAACCCAGAGATTCTAAATTTGGAGCAACAAGGGGTTTAAGCTGGTGCTCACCCTCACCATCTTATAATCCTAAACTTATAAGATGGCTTAAATCTATCCAGCACAACTCTATATGGGCTAACAACACAACTATTATAGGCTTCTAGTGGTCTAGGGTGTTACATTCACCACTTACGTGCTCTAGTACTATTTGTAATATTTTGCATCAAATCAAAAATCTACTTATATGGCCTAGCCCTGCATATGGAATGGATCAAAAAAATCTACTTATATGGCCTAGCCCCGCATATGGAAGGGACCTGCAAACGCGTAACATCTCTCTTATGCTTTTGTTTTTCGCTTCATATAAAGGAATTAATCTGAAGGTGTTATGTTTGGAGCAACAAGTATTATAAGTTAGCCTTCACCATCTTAAACTTCCAATATGGTACTAAACCCACCAACTATACAACTTCACATGCCATATGGGCTAACAATATAACTACTACTGCCTTCCAGTGGGTTGAGGTGTTACATATCAAATCTAGATTCTGATGATCGGTTCATGGACAAGTAACCTGGCTTAGGAATGCTACCTACCTAGGTCTGAACCTTACCGATTAGATAGTTTCCCAACTCAATAATGTGCCATAATACATGTAAATTATTGAGCACGCATATCTGTATTGTTTTTATTAGTATTTCTTAACCTCACTCTTTTTTGCAGAACTGATTTTTTTTATACAGCATTGAAACTACTGAATCCATCTGAAAAAAAACCCTACCCAATCCCAAGTATTGCCGGCGATTCTGTACTTTCGATACTTGGTATCATCTTGGATCACGGATTGGTGGAAACGGGTCGTTCTCTGGTCTTGGTCTGTTACTAGGCTGACCTGCGACGCCAAGAGAAAGTTCTTATTAGCAAATGAACATACACAGAGTATGATAAATCAACAAAAAATGGTTGGTGTTCGCTATGCCAAATCTGAGAAGGTATGGTTGGTAACCAAGCTTGAGATTCAGTTACAAACTTTAAAAGAAATTATTAAACTTTAACTAAAATTATAAGGTCTTGTACCGCTCAAACTCATATTTCTGTAACTAACCGCATCATCTGATAACAGATATTAATGTATGTCCATGTAATTTTTTCCTAATAAAATTTTTTTTTAAATATAGCTATGAATATCAGTGAAATAATATTATGTTATCTTAATCTTAATTTGAAAAGGTACATGAGCTTCCGAAGAAAAAAGATACGTGAACCAAACTATCTCTTATTACGGAACTAGTCCACTTGATTTTAATTTCTCGACTGACTTGAGTGTTGAATTTGATAGTTTTGTTTTAGAGGTAAGTGACAATCCCATAGAGACAATGTGTCATCAACGGTTATTTCATCAATTTTGAGATGTATCATGGCTCAACAAATATTTATTCTTGTATGGTATGCGTGTGTGCACTTTATTTGTTCATAGGATGCAAATAATTTTCATAATAAATCTAATTATTCAATGTTACACTGTCAAAATATATATAACCTTATATATCAACAGTCAAAGTCATAGTCATAGAAGTATAGGTTAGGACAAACTTAGATGAATTTATGTTTGTGATTGAACGTGATACATTCTAAATACATATTGGCGCAGCTCCAACTCTAAATGTGTAGAGCTTGTCATAATGTCATCCCTCTAAAAATTCTTGAAGCCAGAGCTGCGAGAACGTGTTTAGTTCAACCATTTTATTAATATTTTAACTACATGTCTATGAATAACCTTAATTATTTGATTGTATAAACTTTGGATAGCAGAAGCCTTGCCAAATAAAGGCATCATATATATAGGTGTGGAACTTAATTAGTGGCCGGCCGAGATTCATGGTCTAAGAAGATTATTATTTTTCTTTTTTTTTTGGAAGAAGCAGGACCTTCTGGTCTAAGAAGATTTGCTGGTAGTAAGCAACACTCGCTAAGTGCATCCCTACCTGCCGGAGGCTTAGCGGGTGGAGCTGCCGGGGGATCACGTCGCGGAGCAGCCGGAGAATCGCCACCTGGAGCAGCTGGTGGAGGGTCGCCACCTGGAGCAGACGGAGGCTTACCAGCTGGAGCCGGAGGCGGAGCATCGCTGGCCAGAGGAGCGGCTGGAGGCTTTAAAGCCGCCGGAGGGTCGCCGACTGGGGCTGGTGGAACGGCATCTGCCATTTGCTATCGGCACTTCGGCAGACACAAACACAAGCTGAAGGAGATGGCAGCCTCGGTCTGTCTGCAAGGGTATTTAAGCACCTGTGTACATGAGATCACTGCCAGTGCAATCTCTGACTCAGGACTGAGCTACCTGCCCCAGCGGCCCAGACGGATTCAAGAATCGCGAACCGTTCTTGTTGCAACGTATGCAGGGTTTGGTGGCATCTCACCAAGTCCACCATCTCAACCTCGGTTTGAAGTCTGCGCACCGAATGAAGTCTCGCAGCTTCTAAGCACCACAAATACTTTTCATCCATGTAGTTAGCAAAATCTCTTGACTGTATCTTCATCGCTTCCATCTTGTCATCCAACTTCTGTCAATCCCCCTTCCTTGAGCAGTGGTGGCCATCGCTGAAAATTATACAAAATTTGAAAATCACATCAGTTGAGTTTGCAGGGATTTTCTCCTCGATGGACATTTTATTTCTTACTTTCCATAATGCCCATGACACCCCTGCTAAGAGAAATAATTTTATGTAGTTATGAGAGAAATAATTTTATGTAGTTATGACAACCCTAATTGAGCCAATGTTCATGAAAGTTCTGTGTACTTTCTGGGTATTTATCCCATCCTAGAACCTCTTTATAGTTGGATCAGATTGATCAGGTCATAACACATTGAAACAACACATGATCAGCAGTTTCTGGTTTGTTGCAAAGTATGCAATTTTACCCCTTCCCATTTCTTCTTTGTAAAAATCGATTAGGGTCTATTTGGAACACAAGAATTTTGTGAAGAATCAATTTAATTTTACATGACAAACATAAGAATATAGAAAAAATTCTTATGATCAAAATAGGGCCTTGGAGTTTCTCACGTATTGCAATACAGAGGAAAATTTTGATCTTCAGAGCAATTTTGTATTTTTCATAGCTTCTGCATTCTTTTGTTGGTAACTCCTCGAAATGTCATCAGCGTGTACTGTTTCCTCGAAATTTTCAGAGGGTGATATTATGGTGCTTTAGAAAGACTGCCATGTGAAATTCTGGATTTCCCATGCAAGTATCTTGGCATACCCTTATCTACGCATAAACTAACTAGAGCACAAGTCCAGCCTATAATTGACAGAATTGCAGATTTGTTACATGGCTGGAAAGCAGACTTGTTCTCTAGAGGAAGCTCCTTCCGTTCTCTTGAGCCTGTAGATAGCCAGTAAAGTCTTTTGTGGAGGTGAGGCTGTTTTTTCAGTCTTAGTAAAAGATGCGTGAATTTTTCTTAAAGCTTAGGAGTATGGGTGTGTGTTGTAAGGCTCCTGCCCCTTTTTCTTCTTAATAAAGATACGCAACTCTCATGCATGTGTTCGAGAAGAAATCCCTGGCCTTAGTAGTATCCCACGTACCAAATTATTCTATTGGATGCTGGCAAACCTGCTGCCACAACCGGACCTCCTCAAATAGCCTGATATCAAGTCAGCTAGCCTGGACCTGTAATTCGCCTTGATTCGCCATTCTCGAGCCACCATTTAACTCAATAGATTGGCACACGCCAGTGTGGTAGATTGGTGCTTGAGGCCATTGAAGCTCCTAGAGGTGCTTGCAACAGAGATGTCGAAGCCGAATCCAAGTTCATAGTCATAGATTGAAGCAGCCCGCCACCACAAAGCAAATGGCCGTCCCTGCCCAAGCCGTCACCATAGCCACCATTGCTACCAAGCCAACCCAATGGCTGTGGATGCACATATGAGAACCGAACATTCAGGTGTACAATATCTCATTTTGCCCGTGGAGAAAAATCACAAGGGCAATAGTAGATTGGTCAAATGAACTTTTTCCTCTTATCAATCTGGTCATGCAAACCCAACCATCGGTCCATATGCACAAGTTCCAGCTTCACTACAAAGTAAAAACAAGTATCTAGTTTATAAATGGAAAATGTTTCAAAAAAACATATGGATTTGTTCCAATGTGAGGGAACTGGAAACTTAGGCTACTTGAGCATTCAGAATATACGAGACAAAGATTTTCCATAGCTCGAACAATCAAATATGATATGGAACAATAAATCTCACCATTGGAACAATAAAAATATAAAATACTGAACAGTAAGCTCTCACTGCTAGAAAAATCCTAAATATACCATGGAATGATAAAATTTCATATAGAAGAATATACTTTCACTACTAAAACAATGCAAAAATATACTACAGAACAACAAATTTTCACTACAAGAACCCCCCAAAATATACCAAGGAACAAGGAATACATAAAAATAATTCAAGCTGCTTTTAGGAAAATGGTATATAGTCACGAGGTATTCCAAAAGGGAAGGAAATTCCTGAAACTGGAGCAGCAGTGATCTCAGCTAGCTATAGCATCGCAGTCACTTCCACTGGACACTGAAGGTTAAGTTTCAATCCTCCTTTATTCTAAAATTGACTCCAAGCATTCTAAAACTTAGATCTCAAATGTATAGACACTAACTATTAGACTCCTGTTAGTGAAATGGCACAGTTTTGTAAAGTTCTATGCTTCTTTTTCCTTGAACATGTATTTTTTTTCAGTATTACATGACTCCCCTTTTCCAATTTCTGTCAGAATCAATGTATAAATAGCCTACAATTTTGATTCACATTGACTTTTGACTTTTCTAGATACATAGCTTTTGCTATGCATTTAGATATACACTATGCATCTACCAAAGTCAAAACATCTTATAATTTGGAAGGAGTATCTGAAATTAAAACAAATGGTAGTAGACCATGCTCAATATGCTAGATCAGCAGAAATTCTCATGGATGGGATGAACTCAGATGTTAATATGAAAAAACAGTAGCAACAGAGTGGAGGGCTAGCAAACGAGTAAAACAGAACTTGACTGAAATTAAATGCATGTACATCATATGAAGGCTTTTAACTAGAAAAATCACTTAGATTCACTGCTTCCATATAATGAATCCTATGAAGGCACTATCTATAACAATTGCCTTAGACATAGTCCTTGTGTGTAGTTTAAAACAACATATGATTAGCAAATCGGTCTGTCATTCAAAATATTTCAATTACAAAGAATGACACAGAAGGACCTTAGAAGACATTCTATATCATCTAACATTAGTACATTACTATTATGGCATTCCAAAACCAGACATGAGCACAACATCTGCAAGGTCATCCATTCAGAGAACACAAAGGAAATAGAACCCACAGTACAAAATATTAAATTCTAAAATAGCTAGGTCAAGGACAAATTCGAGCACATGGAACTTACAGACATGTGGAAGTATTACTTCCGTCAAAAGAATCCAGTATATCTCATACATGTAAGTTCATCTGGTTGAAACAAGATGCAGCCCATGTACAATTACAGATCCATGTAATATGCAGGGTTGCAACATCCTTAGTGCTGTCTAACTATGGTATGACCAGGCTCAAACATTCAGACAGTATCCATGAACTAAAATGCTACCCAAACTCAAAACTGTTTCCTTTTGCTCCTAAACAACTTGTCTCTTTTGGAGTACACATAAAAGAAACCAAAAACAAACACTCCAGACATGGAAACAGAGACCCACGGGAATGGTGGATCCTTGAAGCAAACCAACGAAGCCTCCAACTCCTGTAGTGCCTGATACACCAATGAATGAATTTCATACAGATCATGATCTGAAGACCTCAAAAAGTACATTGCCTTGTCATAGTCCAAGCGTGACATGGCTGAGATCACCTTCTCCAGTTTATACGTAAGCAGATTCCACCTCTGAATGAATTCAACATGCCTTTTCTTTCTAAGAAGTATTTTCTCCCCACCATGTGCCACCATCGACTCCAAAATATCTATTGTGCTGGTGATTGTGTAGTTCAGGGTTGTGAGAAGAACATTCCTACGAGCTGCATCTTTCTGCACAAAAGACAGTGTTTTGGTCTCTGAAAAAGGACCAAATGGCGTATGCCCAGTGCTCCAAGTGTAATCAACAACCGTGGTGTTATGCTCAGGGCTCCATGACAGATGCGTGGGTGAAACCCCCCACATGCTCTGCAGAACTGAGCCAATAATTGGGCGCTCAAGATTTCTAGTCATTGTAAGCACATGTCTACCATTACAGGTGTAGTCACTTACTGTTTGTGAGCTCCTTGTCCTCACAGCAACCACCATATCCCCAAATGCCACTGCCTGGTGGTACCTATCCAGTGGCAAAAGTTTATCATAATCCAAATCAAAAACAAAAACTGGCACCACCTTGTCATGTTCATAATTTTCATGGACCCCAGCCAGACGATGTATCTCATCCGCTGAGTCTGACAGCACCTGCCTCAACCGCTTGGAGTCCAAGTATTCATTCACTATCAATGTGTAGTTCTCAAACAGGAACCTTGATGTAAACGAGTTTGTCGACCGGGCAATTGCAAATGAGCAAATTGGGCATTCAGAGTACTTGATCATGTGGTGATCAAACTTCAAGCTCTGCCCACCATAAGGTAGATCCCCATCACGAATTGACTGTTCAATCACACCGAAATCAAGCCCATCTGCTTCCTTCCGGTCCCCATGGATGTGAACGAACCGAATAAGCAACGAGTTCTCATAATGCACTGGAATTCTGAGCGAAGGTACTAGCAAAGACTTGTAGGCACTGAGAACCAGCGAGGCAAGATCAGCGAGGAGAGCTTTCTCTGATTTGGGCCTGCCGTGAAGGGTGGCAAGGGGGTGGAACTCACCACGGGGGAGCACGCCATCGCCAGAGAGCGCCGGACCGTAGTTCACTGGACCGGCACCGAGGTCGATCCAAATGTACCGATCCTTACCCGCCCAGACGGGGCCGAGGCAGCGGGAGTACCCAGGCGAGTTGGCATCAGTGCCGGAGGCGGCCGCGGTGTAGGCGTACTGTCGCGGCTGCTTGCCAAGGTCGAGCAAGTAGATGTAGACGGCCTCAGCGGGGCCAGAGCCGGCGAGCGCGCGGTAGTCCTCGGCGACGAGATCGTCGACGAGCGAGTAGGGAACGCCGGAGAGCGCGTTATTGTGGAACGGCGCAGGGGACTTGTCGAGATGCGCGCGGACGGCGGCGCCAGCGCTAGAGGCGAGCTTGGACGCGGCGACGGGGCCGGTGACGTCAAGGTGGAGGGTGTGGGAGACTGCAAGACGGTGCGGGCGGCGGCTGGAGAGGAAGTGCGCTGAGGAGACGGCGGCGTTGACGAGGGATGGGAGGGACCGCCCGGAGGAGGCCGGGAAGGAGGAGCCGGCGAGGCGGACGTGGACGGGGACGGTGGCAGAAAGGTTGAGAAGGAAGGAAGGGAGGAGGGAGGTACGAGCGGAGAGCGCGCGCCGGACGGCGGCCGGGAGGGCGGCGGCGAAGGTGTCGTTGCCGGCGGACGGGTCACGCGCGGCTGCCGACGCGAGGAAGGCATCGAGGCCGAGAACGCCACCGCGGTGACCGCGGGGGCGAACGAGGCGAGGAGGAGGAAGAGGAGAAGTAGGGTTTGCCGTGGGGGCCGAGCCATGGTCGCCCGCCGGCCGGACGGAGAGGCGGAGGTCACGAGTGAAGCCGGGGTTCAGAGTTTCAGATCGATCTGGGATGCCGGATGCGAGAGGAGACTAGGAAATGCAGGGTATGCGATGAGGATCTTCTGTGGTACAGGGATCTATGGATAGCTCTATGTGTCCGTTCTAGCATGATCATTGTTTTGGTACAGGGATCTATGGATAGCTCTATGTGTGGCTCTAGCATGATCACTGTTTTCAATCAAAACACTCTTACTATGCCACATTATTATTAGCTTATTTCTATTCCATCAAACTTTAATCTTATCTATTTTACTATTCCATATTATTAGTTTATTTGAGGCATATGGAACATCTATTGAGACTGGCTTTAGGGTGCCATAACACACTCTTTATCCACCCATGAATCCTCTAACTATTATGTAAGATCTTATGACCTAAGATCGACTAAGTCAATTAAATTTAGAGGTGAACTCATTTTTAAGCGGTCCTTTTTCATATTTTTAAAAATAATTGGTTACATAGTGGTGTTATCTTGCTTAGAAACATCGCAAAGGGTCATGAAGTACATTGAGAAAGGTGTCGAGGCGCACAAGACTAGTAAGGACATCTAAAACAAGCCAAAGACCCGGTCCAACTCGAGTTCGAATCTGCCTCGGCCTTTAGGATCAGCAAGCAATAAAACGGATGCCAGGACGCATCCTAACTTCACTTTCAATGATCCACATATCAATAGAAATGATAATTTTACAAGATAACTAACAACGGTGGTTTGAGGTCCAAATGTCACTGGAGTCAGTGGGGGTCATGAAAAAAAAGCCAACATTCATAATCTTTAGGGTTTTGTGCCACCGTCTTTTGGTCTGTTAGGCTGTGTACACCACATGTTAGGGTTTATATTTTGTTTTAGATCAATATGTCTTTGAACAATCACCATCATTGGTTCTGAACCCTAACTCCGAGTGCTTAATCATTCAGCAATTATCATTTTCAATTTAGTTGCTTCTTTTAAGTTCTTGCTTTTGTTCTTCATTTCATATAAAGGGATTGACTTTCTTGGCGAGGTCAGTCAAATTAGTGACATGGTTGATAATTAGAGAAGTTGTGATGCTAAAATTGTAGGGTTTGAGTCTTTTGAACTAAAGTCGGACTAGTGTGTCGAGTGCTCCACCAAAACAGTAGTTATCATCACTTGACAAAAGATCGGTAACCATTATCCCCATCAAGTGGTATGAGATCTTTAGCATATCACCAAGTTTGTGTTTATCCACTAGTTCGAGTGTTTCTCCTTCATCCCATGGTACACTATCATATTT
>JADLZL010007664.1:0-26235 GCA_015844335.1 Chrysopogon serrulatus | reverse complement strand
CACAAGACATGATCACAGTATTCCATGTGCGGACACAATAACAAGACATTACACTGGAAAAGAAAACAGACATCTAATGGCTATGCGTTTGCCTGAGTATTGATTTTATATTACATTAAATTAGCATAATCCCACTAATGACTGGTATGCTTCATGTGAGGGGTGCGGGGAACGCACCGGGAAGCAGGAGGAAGGGGGAACACGGCCACGGGGTGGCAGGAAATAAGAGAAGAGAATGGATCCGGCAGGGGAAATCTTTTCGGATCCGTTCAAACCAGATTGCAGATCAATTCACATTTATAACATTCACAAGTAACTAAACCGAGTACCTACAGCAAAAGGGCAGCACAGAAGTGATTTCATGACACTTCATCATAGTACAAGTTTTGCACTGACCAAGAAACAACCGGGGAATGCACATGAATAATGCTGTCAATCCATGGAGGGCTATTAACTGTTCGAATATAGCGAACTAACTGCTATGTGAAAATAGATATGTGAAAATAGAGGACAATAATAGTGCATTACAGATTTATTCCTGTGTGCAACCCAGTCAAATTCAGGAAATGAACTCTCTGCAAAATCGTTATGAGAGAAAATACACAGGCAAACTAACATTACACAAGTGAAAGGAATAGGCCAATAAAAACAACTGAGGTGCAAAATCCACACCATTTGCACCAACTTCAATCATATATAAGAAACAGAATCAGCAGACGAAAGCAGCACATATCTTATACCAAAATGTAATGTGCCTCTAAATCGAGGTGCCATGGCTTAAAATCCAACAATAGAAAGAAATGTCGCTATATCAAATTGCCTGTTATTCATCACAATACTTTATACCTTAAACATCAACTTCTACATTGTATACACACTAACCAAAACCCAAAAAGGAATAACTAGCCATGGCAGCACTCTTGTTCATGAATAGTAACAAGATACATTTCAATAGAACAGGTTTCGTATCTCTGAAACAATGGAGAACTGTAAAAAGCTAAATATTTCCAGCCTCCATAATATTTCACCAAGAGTAGCAATTCTGAATTGAAATGTTGCCCAGTAACATGTAAGCATCAGAAGTTCTAGGTTCAGTACTACCCAAGTCTTACTTATTGGGAAACTGAACATAGCAGTTTCAGTTCATCAATTTTTTTGCAAAGAAAAACTAATCAGTATTGGGAAACTGAACATAGCAGTTTCAGTTCATCAATTTGCAAAGAAAAAAACTAGTGAGGAAAGATACGTGAAAGCACACTGGTAAAAAAAACTAATCAGTATTGGGAAATTGAACATAGCAGTTCATCAATTTGCAAAGAAAAAACTAATCAAAGTATATGACTAGTAGGTTAATGTACGCTATGCCTACTACAAAGCATTACAAAGCATAACAAGATATCTTCAGGTATAACTGAAAGAACTACTAACAAAAGAAACTGGCATAACAAATAAACTTCATGAACCCCATAAGGATAACTTTGTTTCTGAATTTGTTATTTTAAATGTCTGGGTTCAATTAACATCACATCAATGCAACAGTATACCCAATACTTCACAAGCTGAAATTCAACAACAGGACAGATTCAATCAATACTCAGGCAAACGCATAGCCCTGCCCACCCCAAAAATACACGATCCCTTTCTTTCTAAGGACACACCAATTCATAGAAATGGAGCTAACTATGCAGAACATGGAATGCAGACAAACAAACCATCAATCAGGCAGAGCAAGCATTCAGAGAATTAAAATAGATTGAAAGTAGAAATGCAAATGGATGACGGGGAAACGTTAAGCAACTTTCATCGAATCGAGAGGTACTCAGAGTTCCAAGCGTCATACAAAAACAAACAACTAGAACACTCTTAAATCTTCTTGATAGAGGCATCGCCTCAGGTACCCTTGTCGCCGATTCGGTAGTCCGCCTCGCCTCCCCTCCCCAGGTACCCTTGTCGCCGATTCGGTACTCCACCTCGCCTCGTCTCCCCACCGGTGCCCCGCCTCATCTGTTCAAGCCGATCGAGTGCTCGCCGTCCTGGAGAGAGCTGAGGGAGTCGATCAGCGTCCCGACGCGGTCACGGTACGCCTCATTCTCGGGCGCAGGATGAGCGCGGTGCTCGTGAACGAAGGCCCGGATGTTGTCGGCCAGAACGTTGGCGTCGGTGACGAAGTCGCCACCGACGTCGAAGGCCTCGCTGCGGAGCTTGCCGACGTACTTGTCGAGGAGGTCGATGGTTGACGGCTGCACCGGGGGAATGAGGAGGGAGGGGAGCACCCCCAGGCGCAGCGCCGTCATAGTGGCTTCCGCCGCCTCCATCATCGCGAGCGGCTTGACGTTGTGGACCTTCCAGCGCGGCTTCGTGAGCTCCACCATCGCGAAGATGGCAGCAGCCTGCCGCGGGTAGATCTTGTGGACGAGGAGGTTGCGGTGGTTGCCGGAGGGCTGGATGTGCATCCTGTCGAACGCCTGCTCCAGGGAGTAGACCTGAACGGACCCTATCGGGATTGAACAGCGGGCGGCGCTTGGGGGACATGGCCGATTTGGCGGATCTGGTTCTCTCTAGAAGGAGACGAGACGAGGAGTAGGGAGGGGTGTTGGATCGGGTTCTCCTTTTCGGATGACGGGGATTGGGGGGTGGCCGGATGGGGATGGCGATATTGGGGATACGTAAGCCACACGTCGTAGTCCTTTCATATTAAGTACGCGGGGGGGGGCGCGGGGCACACGTTTGTTTTTTTTACTAAACTAAGAAAAGTGCCCGTGCGTTGTAATCGGAAGAAAAAACTATCAAATATTTGTGAAAAACGCTGAATTATCATAAATATTTAGTTATGTTTTAGTTTTTGATAAAATTTACAAGTTATGTATGTCTAATACGTAATAAAACCTATGTGCTTAAAAAGTGAGAATGACTTATACAATTTAAATGGGGAGTATAATTTAATTTATGATCACCATGACAACAATAATATGAATGTCCTCTTAGTTCGGCATGAAATTCTTTAGGACCATAAAATACATGATTCTAATTTTTGATTAAAGACATCAAGCAATTAGTTGTTGATGTGTCGAGAATTAGTCTGTCCATGTATCGATGATTGTGAGAGAAGACATCTTTTGATTTTTGACACGGCGGCCCTCAGTAGTCAGTAGGGATTACAAGGATATATTTGTTTAGACCCAATTACACTACAAACCATTAAAGATTTCAATTCGCGATTTGATTAGTTACACTATATAGGCTATAGACATATATTTATTTAGAAATGATTAGACAGCAAAACTGTTAGAGATTTTAGTCTCATGATTTGATTAGTTAAACCATAAGCTTGCGTAAAACATCTTTATTTAGACTCTATTAGACAATAACTACTTGTTATGATTTGATTAGTTAGACCATGATCTAATAGACATGCATATATCAACTTCCCAATAAAAAAAAATTCACACATTATGATTTCCTTCTATGCTTATTATCCTCTTCCCTGTTGCCTCCGAAGCCATTTATCTTCTTTGTTCGGTCAATGCTCGCTCATTCTCTCCCTTCTCCTACTGTAGCAATCTCCTAAAATAGACATGAGATGTGGTCATGAATCAAAACGCGCCAGACCCACAATAAGGGAGGAGGCCAACTTGCTGTGCGGATCTGATTTAGAATGCATACCTCTAAGAGTGTCCTATTGTTGGGTATGAGCTGGTCTATGGCGTTCTGATGAAACACCGCAGGTGTCTTCGCCACTCTGCAGATTGGAGACGGCCAAAGATTCTCATTCGGCCGGTGCGAGCCTAGCAGATCCTAACCGACGAGCATATACAACGTCTTGTCCTACACAGCAGTCACAACTCCAGCTTCCTATAGTGCTCGGCTTCAAGTGATGGTGGATATTGTACCCCTGAAGAATATCTTTTTCCCTCTCCCGATTGAATTTGCTCTCTGATTTTGATTTTCTTCTTTGAAAATATGTATTTCTTCCCGCACTATCTCCAATAGGGTTCGTTACTTGAGCCCTCGGCCTCATCTTGCTTGAGGGGGCTTGCTTGGTGAACTCGCACGCCCCCATCCATAATGCACCCTACCCTGATAGGATACGCCTCCATATAACTTTTTTATTTGGTCGATCGATTTCCCTTCCTCTCTCTCCTGGGAATCGGCAATTTTTCTTTTTATTTGCTTGATTTGTCCATGTCTTCATTGCCCACTTTGAACTCTAATAGGACTTCGTACTTTACAAGATTCATGTTGACGTACTCCCTCCGTCCCATGGAGTTTGTCGTTGGAAAACCGTGCCCCCCTCACAAACACGTTTCCCGGGCGACGTTCTCAATGGGACGGAGGGAGTACACGTTATGGACTATATACCATCATCACGTGGACATAGAAACGGACCATGTTTGTGCACGTTGCCACATATGCTATTTAGGATTGGTTTTTATATTATCTTTTTCCTTTTTTCTGTCCGTTTGTTTTCTTTGTTTTGTCTTGCATCCAATTTTCTTTCTGCACCTACTCCTCCACAGCTCGAGTCATATTTGTGTTTTGTTTTCTGTTTCCGTTTGGAACATAATTCTTTTAATTCGTGTTCTATCCTATTTTTGATTGCGTTTAATACGTTTTGGAATTGGACTCCATATCGTGCTACACAAGAACTATTCGACCTCATATGAGCACGGTTTTTATAAATCCAGACATTGTCGAGTAGTTTGAAAGAGACAGACAAAAAAAATGGATGGACGAAAAAAATGGGCTGAAATTTTGCCTCTTTATTATTAGGTAGAGATAATAATAATAATAATGGAAGGCTTCTCCCGTAAGCCACCGCATGCTGTGGCCGCGGTCGCCTGCGAACCGTTAGATTCCGTACGACAGATCGCATCGACGGCGTGAGTATTCGATCTGTGGGACAAGGATACTGCCTCCTGATTGGCCCTCTCGTGAGTTCCGGCGGCGATAGGAACGACGGCGCGATTCTCGATCCGTGGCACGTGAATACTCCACTCTCATTGGCCCCTCGCGGTGACCTCCGAATCAAGGCGCAACCTTCGATCCGTCAAACATCCGCATTATGCGTATATTCTGGATTCCGCATTACCGGTTTCATTTCATCCCCGTGGCCCCCCGCCTCGTTGGTTTTCTTTAACTCGTTGGATGGCTGTTGGTCTAGGTCCTTTTGCAATTTTTTTATCATATCGAATGTTTGAAATACTTATCTCTACAACTAAAAAAATTCTAAATGATATTGTATTAGTCTCGCTAATCGCCCCGCCTGTAGCTCATTAACCCCGCCTCGCGCTAATGCTCCATGTACCTAACTCGCCCCCGAGGAACTGCCGCCCGGCACACGACCCCCGCTCATCACCCCATAGATACGCCTCCATTCGAATTGGTCTACAATCGGGATCCTCTATCTTTGAATAAATATAATCTAGATGACTCTTCAAATACAACTGTTGATGCTTTGCTCGCTGAACATGTTGAATTCATAGAGTCTATTAAGTTGATGGCTAGAACCGCTTTTAGAATTTCGGATATGCACAACGGCAAATTAGAATCTCAGCTTTTTTGGTCCTTTCCAAATTAGTGAGCATATTGATTCATTTAATTATCAGTTACATCTACCATAACATGTCTATATCAATAACACCAATCATGTTTGTATGCTCAAACTCTACAATGGGTTGTTACAACCGAAATTTAGACATTGATAAAATCATATGAGAGAATCACTCTTCTAGAACTGGAGATGATGATTACAACCAGGGTTATGAATAATGAAACTGAGGTACTCGTCACATGAAAGGACCAACCTACAGTGATGTCTTCTTGAAATGAACTAGATTATTTCAAACAACTCTATCCAATATTTTAGTTCGAGGACGACCTGAGTCTTCAGACGGGGAGAGTTGTAACAACCATCAAGCATACCGAGGGCATGTTCATCAATTAGCAAAGATTAAGTTAAGTTGATATGGTTATCGGGCCAAGGCCCATTAATATTTTTGTAAGTCGCCTCTATAAAAAGGTGAACCGTTATTGAGACAGTTAAAAAAATTTAGGGTTAAACCCAAAACTCTATGGAACCATTCCATCTGCCTCTATTTCTCCATCGTCTAATCTCAGAGAGATTTAGACCCGTGACACAACAGCTCCTACACCAACGATGCCGCCACATCGAGGAGGCGAGCTTGAACGCTGTCTATAAAGGCTTCATATCTACACCAACAAAACCGTCACACCAAGAAGATGAGTTCAGATGTCATCGAGGACGTCTCTGCATCTACACCAACGGCACATGTCATTCAGCATTAGCGAAGTGCACGCCGCTTCGCCATGTGATCATCATAAAATAAATTATAGCTTTTAAAGTTTATAGAAAGAATAAAACATAAATAGATATGAAATATCCCATCTTGCTTTCTATTAATGTTTTATTAGTTTTTTTTCTCCTCAAGGCAACGCACGGATATTTTCCTAGTATAGATAAAAATAACTAATTTTACAAATTGCGATAACTTTGTAAAAAGTTTTAAGCCTAATTAGTCTATAATTTGATAATGTGATGTTACAAGAAACATATGCTAATGACAATTTTTTTATTAGTATCCAAAAATCCTTTCTGAATATTCGAATGGTGCTACTTCCTAGAAAAAAGTTGTTATTGGATACACGCATATCAAACTTTGTCAACTTTAAATAGATTTGTAAAAAATATAGATAATATTTATATATCCATTTGGCGCAATTTAAAATTTTCAAAACATTGAATTTAAAATGTAGAATATTCAAGCATAAAAAATTAATTTCTAGAGGTGGTTCTAAATATAGAGACGCCTTTTCTAAAAAGAGGTGATGTTGCTAAAAGAATAGTTTCTGAAGTAGTGCTTCACTTCTTTTGGAAATGAAGCCATAGCTCTAATCTATTCTCTGACTAATAAAGAGGCAAAACATTAAGCCTATTTTTTTCATCCACCTCTATATATCATAATAACTAACTCTGTATACAAGTCCAATTTGGATATGTATGATCAAAACCACCATGGACAACTAGATTGAGACTGTTGACGGTCATTAAGTACAAATTCTATACCGTCAACTATCGGTTGGAAAGAACCAATAATAGAAACATAGGGGTTATTACTTGACCAATTCCACAAGTTTTGGTGAATTGTCCGATTTTTCGAGGAATTATTCGAGAAAAGCTTAAAAGAGGGATTAGAGTGCATATTTGCCACAAAAAACTTAACCGCGACGGAAAACATCGCCATCTAAACCGGGAGGGATCTAGAAGACACCGAAGCGGCGGGACCCTGCGAAGACACCAAAGGGGGCCGCCCCACCATGGCGCCGCCCGGCCCCCTGAGGCTAGGGTTTGGCCTCCCCTTCTGGAAGCTTCTTCCACCGCCTCCCACGATGCATCTTGGCCCTTGGTTAAGTCGGTTTGATCCTGCGGCACGCACTCATCCCACCGGGCTATAAATAAAGAGGCAGACCCCCTTCAGAAGGGAACCAATTCATTCCTCCTGCTTCATTTGTCAAGAGTAGACAGAAGTTAGGGTTTCCGAGATTAGAAGTAGAGCTCTAGTTCTTTAAGTTCTTAGTTTAGGCATCTAGCAAGGTTCAAGTAGAGTTAGGCGCTACGCTCAGGATTCCAGATATATTCGTCTGGAGATCGGTAATTTTATCTTGTATCTCATTATGACTTTGCTCTATTTTATTATATTGCTACTTATTCAGTTCTTAGTTTATTCTAGTTGCATATTTGATATAGTTGTGATTGATGATGATTATTGTCGTATGATAGTAAAGCGCCTGATTCAGTACTCGAGTGAGTTAGGTGGTATGCAGTATGTAGACGTGGTGTCTAGATATATCGCGTACCTACGGAGGCACCCCGGACGTCTTGGGGTCGTGTGGTAGTCCGCGCAGGTGACAACAGCGCGTTGGTTCCTCCGTAGTCCACCCCCGTGCGTAGGGACTAGCGTGAGCACGGTCGCGAAAGGAGGTGACCCTTGTGTCTTAAAATTCTCATTAGTTGATGCTCCTTATGACGTTTTCTGAGTTGGTTTTACTATAGATGAAGATGTGTAATATGGCGTAGGCTATAGACTTTATATTTAGTAATTACATAGGTTTCCTTTACTCTAGTCGAATCTCAAGATTGTTTTGCTACTT
This sequence comes from Chrysopogon serrulatus, assembly GCA_015844335.1. Classification (NCBI taxonomy): domain Eukaryota; kingdom Viridiplantae; phylum Streptophyta; class Magnoliopsida; order Poales; family Poaceae; genus Chrysopogon; species Chrysopogon serrulatus. The sequence goes on along the minus strand of JADLZL010007664.1, from coordinate 18,066 downwards.
TAGTGAGTCTCTATATTCTATCTCTGGAATGCCATTTACCTCAGTTACTCAGTTATTATTTATCATATTATTATTGACTATTTATCGCTAAAGCATTAGGGTAATTGGCTATGATAGGTTTGCATGTTTATTATTGAGTCTTTATAAGTTGCTTACTCCTAATAAATAGAAGTGCCTCTTTATCCTTTTGGCATAAAACAAATAAACGATACTTAGAATACTTTCCGGGTGAAATGCTACAATGGGAGAATTATCTGTGCGCTTGTGGATATATTCTATAAGAGTCATTGCGTGTAGATTATTTTTATCCTTGGTTTTTGGCATCATGTTAGGGATAACAACTTAACGCGACGTGATGTTAAAATTACTAATATAGACCTATTGGGGGGAGACCCTATCATGATCAAAACCACCATGGACAACTAGATTGAGACCTATTGGGGGGAGACCCTATCCTCGGCCATCAGGTCGAGCAATTTCAGCAAGTAGCGAAGGCACCTCCGCCATAAAGAAATACCAACGGCGAGCGACACCCTCACATTCGAATGAGGTGTCGCCACAGCGAAACATTATAGGGAGGAATCCGTAGAGCCGTGTTTGCTGGCGTCAAAGCAGGTTTCGCTAGTGTTGACACCTGTTATCACCCAAAATTTATTAGTAATTACCACTTCCCGAGACATTGATATATGATAAGAATACGGTTACCATTAACAATTTCCACGAGTTTTGGTGATTTGTGCATTTTTCAGGGAATTTTCCAGAAAAGCCTAAAAGAGGGATTTAAGTGCTAATTTACCACGAAAAACTTGATCGCGACGCAAACACATCACCGTAGGGTTCGGGAATACTCCGAAAGACACCCGAAGCAACGGGGGGCCAGCGGGCCAAGTGGGGCGGGCGGCCCCACTCCTTGTGGGGCGGCCCCTAGGGTTAGGGTTTGCCGCCTTTCTTCCGAACCTTCCTCCACCGCCTCCGAGGAGTCATCCCGCCGCTTGCTACGTCGGGTTTGATCCAACGGCGCGTATCAATCCCACCGGGGCTATAAAAGGAGGGCCATACCCCCCGTGGAAGAGGCTAGATCAAGAGATGAAGAATCGAGCTTTAGATAGAGATCCACTAGATCTAGGCTAGCAATCAAGATAGAGATTAGAGAGATAGAGTAGAAGAGTAGAGATTCGGAGGAGCCCCTACGGCCCTGTCGAGCATCCTCGGGAGTTGTATTCGTCTCGGATTCGGCTCCCGCCCGGAGTCGTGTTCTCGAGGTACTTTTGTATTTACCATTCTGATTCAAGTGAGCAATTGTTTATATTCGTTCTTTGGTTTGCAACTCATACTATATTGAGTACTTTGATTTGGGTAGCTCCTAGGTCGAGTAGTATTCGTGAGCGTAGACGTGGTGTCTCGGGTTATGATTGCTTGTGAATGTCCCCCGATCAAATAGGATAGTGGTAGCTCGCGTAGGTGACTTTATAGCTGCGCGTTGAATTCTCTGTAGTCCACTTCCCGTTGATAGGGACTGATAGGTCTATAGGTATCTGGTAGGTAGATTACTCTGTTTCTTCTCCTATTCAGTCACCGGTCCGATAAGACGATATTATACAAAGTTTACCGGTAGTTAGAACTAGAGTACATTAGCTATTTCCTCATTCTCAATAGTTTTCTAGATTGTTTGTACCCCTTTTTAGATTAAGAGTATTGGGCTATTTCATAATTCATCTACTGTTCCTTTGGGTTCGATATTAAAACCGGGTTGATCTTGGTGAAGTGCTTGATCAAGATATATCTGCGTAAACTGCTTGGATAATCTGATTATAATTATTATTTAGGGTGCGCTTAATTTATACCAACAAGCATTTCTCGCGCCGCTGTCGGGAACGGTTTGCTGATTTTGATTTAGCCTATCTTAGTCTATAGTTATCCTTTTATATTAAAAACAATAAAAATATTATGGACAACGAATTTCAACTTTTATATCAATATGGAGCACCTTCGGGATCGTACCTCCAGCCAATAGAATCTTCTAAACCTATCACATCATCTGGCTATGAGCTACGTCCGGGATTAATTAAATTAGTTCAGGAACATATCTTTTCTGGTAATACTAGCGAAAACCCCTATTCCCACTTAACTGATTTTGAGCAAACATGTTCATGTCTGAGCATTAAAGGCATGGCCGATGAAACTTTACGATGGAAACTCTTTCAGTTTTCATTAACGGGCAGAGCCAAGAAATGGTATAATCGCCATGTTGGGAGTAGTCAAGGAGATTGGGAAACATTACGAAAATATTTTTGTCTTAAATTCTTCCCAGTAGAAAAGGTCGCTAAACTTCGATTTGAAATCATAGGATTTAAACAATTAGACAATGAATCGCTAGGCAAAGCTTGGGATCGTTTTGATGGTTTTGTAAATTCCGGACCTAATCTTGTTTTACCAGAACCCATGCTTTTACAACATTTCTTTTTAGGCCTTGATGATAGAAATAAGGAATATCCTAATTTGGCCTCGGGTGGAGCATTTATGCATATTACTGTTGAACATGCTAAAACTATTCTTGCTAATATTTTAAATGATCTCCCCAAAGAAAAAATAAGAGTTGCTAGAAGAAAATTCTCGATTAGCTGAAAATGAACTTTTACCCGATTCATCTCAATTTATAGTTGAATCAAAACCTAAGCTAGCTAATGAGATAATTCCAAATTAAAGTGGATGTTTGAAATAGAGGATGATTTCTTTAATGATTTTGGGAATACTACACTTTATCGTAAAATTATTCAACCTCAGCATTCTAGAGATTTCAATTCTAATCTTTCACATCCCGATGATTTAAAATTTCTAAGAGAAATAACAAGGGAATTGATTTTTATTTTGGGAGATGATTGGTTGATAGAATCGAGCAATCCCCTCAAGTAATTCGTCTCAGTTCACCCTCTGTTAGTATAAAGTTACAAGTAGATTCATATCCTTTTGAAGCTTTATATAACCCAGTTGTAGGAGTCAACATTATGTCATATACCTTTGCTAGAAAATTCTTAAAAGATATACCATTAATTCCTACAAATAAATTATTTAAAAATTATTCAGACATATTATTCCTAGCTTAGGAGTTTTGAGTGCGCTTCCTATTGTTATTAATGATTTCCGCATTTTGCTAAATTTCTATATCTTTGATGTGTGGGATTTTGATGTAATGATTGGAGTACCCATAATAAAACTTCTTCAAGAAGGTCGTGATGGTAAATTAAATGTTCAACTTGGGAAAGGATTTAATTTTTCGATACCTATAACTCATGCAAGAAAATTTAAAGCGAGCCCCTTCCCGAATTAGATCCAATAGAAGAGGTTAAGGCTATTGAATTCAATGATTTAATTCAACCCGATTTAGAAGATAATACCCAGTTTCTTCATCGATGAAGAGGAGGAGGACCTTGTTGATCCCGAACCTCTTGATGAATTACTAGAGCCACCTAAACCTCCTATTGAGTTCAAACCGTTACCATCTGGTCTCAAATATGCTTTTCTAAATAATGATCGAGAATATCCTGTAATTATAAGCGATAAACTTTCTGATGAAGAGACTTATAAATTAATAATTGTTTTAGAAAAACATAGAGCTGCTTTTGGATATTCACTCCAAGACCTAAAAGGGATTAGCCCTGTTCTTTGCACCCATCGCATACCTACCAATCCAGAAATTACACCTTCAAGAGAGCCTTAGCGTAGACTCTAAAATGCGATGCGGGATGTAGTAAAGAAAGAAGTTCTAAAGCTTTTACATGCAGGGATTATATACCCTGTGCCGCATAGCGAATGGGTAAGTCCTGTGCAAGTTGTACCTAAAAAGGGAGGAATGACGGTTGTCCAAAATGATAAAAATGAATTAATACCTAAGAGAACTGTCACTAGATGGCGAATGTGTATAGATTATATAAAACTCAACAAAGCAACAAAGAAAGACCATTTTCCGTTACCTTTCATTGATGAGATGTTAGAGCGCTTAGCAAATCATTCTTTCTTTTGTTTCCTTGATGGTTACTTCGGGATATCACCAAATTCCTATCCACCCCGATGATCAAAGCAAAACCACATTTACATGTCATTATGGAACTTATGCTTATAGGAGAATGTCTTTTGGATTATGTAATGCACCCGCTTCTTTTTAAAGATGCATGACGTCTATATTTTCTGATATGATAGAAGAAATCATGGAAGTTTTTATGGATGATTTTTCAGTTTATGGAAAAACTTTTAATGATTGCCTAGAGAATTTAGACAAGGTTTTGCAAAGATGTGAAGAAAAACACTTAGTCCTCAATTGGGAAAAATGTCATTTTATGGTTAGAGAAGGAATAGTGTTAGGACACCTAGTGTCGAAAAGAGGAATAGAGGTAGATAAGGCTAAAATTAAAGTAATTGAACAACTACCTCCCCCTATTAATGTGAAAGGAGTCCGCAGCTTTTCTTGGTCTTTGTGGTTTTTATCGTAGATTTATAAGGAATTTCTCACAAATTGCTAGACCAATGACCAGATTGTTAGCTAAGGATGTACCTTTTGAGTTTGATGAAGAATGCTTAGAATCATTTAATATTCTTAAGAAAGCACTTACATCAGCACCAATCATTCAACCCCCTGATTGGTCTTTACCTTTTGAAATTATGTGTGATGCTAGTGATTATGCTGTAGGAGCAGTCTTAGGACAAACAAAAGATAAAACGCACTATGCAATTGCTTACGCTAGCAAGACAATGATAGAAGCACAATTAAATTATGCAACCACTGAAAAAGGAACTTTTTGGTCGTTGTCTTTGCTATTGATAAATTTAGGTCTTACTTAGTTGGAGCTAAAATAATTGTTTATTCTGATCACGCCGCTCTTAAATATTTGCTCACTAAGAAAGATGCTAAACCACGATTAATAAGATGGATCTTATTGCTTTGCAAGAATTTGATTTGGAAATTAAAGATAGAAAAGGGATAGAAAACCCTATTGCCGATCATTTATCTAGGATGTATTTCAAAGAACCTCGGGAACTACCTATTAATGACTCATTAAGAGATGACATGCTGTTTAAAGTGACCAAGACAGATCCTTGGTACGCGAATATTGTCAACTTTATGGTTGCGGGGATACGTGCCACCGGGAGAAAATAAGAAAAGACTCATTTATGAAAGTCGTCTCCACATGTGGGATCCACCATACCTCTTTCGGGTATGCGCCGATGGATTACTCGAAGAAGATGTGTACCAAAGGGAGGAAGGCATGCGAGATCATTCAGAAATGTCACTGTCACCATATGGAGGTCATTATGGGGCATTCCGCACTCATGCAAAAATCTGGCAGAGTGGTTTCTTTTGGCCAACCATGTATGAAGACACCAAAGATTTCATCCGAAGATGTGGAGCATGTCAGAGGCACGGAAATATCAATGCAAGAGATGCTATGCCACTCACCAACAACTTTCAGATAGGGCTCTTTGATGTCTGGGGAATTGATTATATGAGACCCTTTGTGAAGTCAAAGAATTATGAGTACATTTTGGTGGCAGTTGATTATGTATCCAAGTGGGTAGAAGCTATGCCATGTAAGAATGCTAACTCAAAACACTCAAAGAAGATGTTTGAAGAGGTTATATTTCCAAGGTTTGGAACACCTAGAATGGTTATAAGTGATGGAGGAACACATTTCACTGATAAGAAGTTTCACTTATACCTACAAGCTCATGGAATACGACATAATGTCGCTACTCCATATCATCCTCAGACAAGTGGCCAGGTAGAAACATCCAATAAACAAATCAAGAATATTCTCCAGAAAACAGTGAATGAAATGGAAACTTTATGGAAGGATCGCTTACCTGACGCACTATGGGCATACCGGACAGCTTATAAAACACCTTTGGGTATGTCATCATATCAATTGGTATATGGCAAGACCTGCCACTTACCAAATCGAATTAGAACATAAAGCTCACTTTGGGCTATCAAAAGATGGAACATGGACCTAGAAGCTGCTTGGGAGAAAAAAAAGGAAAATGCAATTATCGAATTAGAAGAATGGAGAGAAAAGGCCTATCACAATTCAAAGATCTACAAAGAACGGACGAAGAGATGGCATGATAAGAGGATCAAGAAGAAGGAGTTTACACCAGGAGATAAGGTATTACTTTTTAATTCCAGGTTTAAATTATTCGGGCTTGGAAAATTAAGGAGCAAATGGGAAGGACCTTTCACCGTTGTAAATTCATCACCACATGGAGCAATAACTCTACAATCAAACGAAGGTACGTTATTCAAGGTAAATGGACACCGACTTAAACTTTATTTAGAGCCATTTAATTCAGGAGTAGTGGATGAAATCGAATTCATCCAGCTTACCAACTTATTAAGTTCTATTTTATTTCGGTGCAATTTTTTATCCGCAAATACATCTAATAGAAACATAGGAGGAGTCCGTACCCCGCGGAAGGGCACCCAAAGTGGGCCCTAGGTGGGGCTCTCGGCGGCGCCCTATGGGGCGGTCGGCGCCCCCGTGCCCCCCTCGTCCCGACTCTCGTCTCACGTCCTTCTACACTCTTCCCTACGTATATTCGCGTATTATCCACGCCATCGGATATATCCTTTCGTCTGACGGATCCCGTAGAACCTAGGTTTTATCCTCATCATCCCTCCCCGAAAAACCCATATAAATACGTACCTAGAACTCCTCAACTTTATTCCATAACCAGCCACCTCTCCCTTTCAAAGAGAGCTCTCCAATCTAGATCTATTAGCAATGGCGAACAAGGTGATCGTCTCCTATGGCGCGGGACTTCGACAAAGATCCCCAGCGATGATTCGAAGGCCCTCGTCCTCGCTACAAACCGAAAGCCTCTCGCCGTCGTGCGCCGAAGCAAGTTGCAACGATCCCCCCCATGAGCAAGTCTACTACGTGCAAGATCCATCTGCTCTTCCTCCACCACCTGCAAGGCTGATGCTTGAAGGAGGTGCTAAAGGAAAGCAGATTGCTATCCCCAAGGGTACCCAGCTCTTTGCACCAAGACCTAATGAGCGACTTCGTGGCGCCGAGACCGACAAGAAGGGCAGGCCGATATGCGCTAAGTACTCCAATGCTGCCGCCCTTCCGTTCAAGGAGTTCGTGCAAACCCCGATGAGGTATGCTACACCGAGCCCATCGCGCCTAAGGCAAAGCCTAAGAGAAAGAGAGCAGCAAGACAAAGATTAGCACCGAGAAAAGTTCCCAAGCGGCCCGGCACCAACCCTACGCACTCTTAACGAAGCTTGAAGGCCTCTCGACCTTGTCAAGGAGATGGAAACATCTAACAAGCCGAGGGACAAGCTCATAGATGACGTAGAAAAGAAGGTTGGGGTTAATCTCAAGTTAATTCGCAGCCTCAAGCGACAAAGATAAGCTTGAAGAAGAGGTTGCAGCCCTCAAAGCAATAATTCGGGGCCTCAACAATGAAGGGCAGCATTAACTGCCTAGTTATCCAATAAGGCACACTTCCGCTAGTCCGATTAGTTAAAGGAGTCGGTCGAGTCGAGTCATTTTGTTAGGACAAAGCCTAATGAGCTAGGGCAATCGTTAGCTCGGTCATTAAAGCGTCTATTGAATTATTTTATACCACCACCATAAATGAATAAAGTGCCTTATTTTATATTAATGTGTGTTATCTATTCTACTCTCTATTTTTGGAATATTTTGTCTCCACATATTGCGCAGAAAAGTATGCGGGGAAAACAAGTGTGGGGAAGTACAATTAATCACGAAGCAAAAAATACGATCGGAAAAAGTAGCGTAATTGAGGCGACATCGACCCAACACCGCACATGCGGCGGGGGACCCGCAGGACCCCTCGAGGTGGGGCCGGCCGGCGCCCAGGCCGGGGGCGGGCGGCCCCCTGCCTCTCACCTCCTCTTCGTTTCGGTCATGGTCGTTCGAGTTAATTACAAGTCAAATACATATACTCCGAATTTCAATTAAAACTTTTAATCTTTATAATAAATGCTTCACGAAATAATAAACCCATTCAATCCATGACTTAAGAGAAATAAATTATATGACACCCTTCTAGAGTCATGAATATTCTCAATTCTATAGTGCTTCATGATTGTCTAAGTTATTGTAGGGAGAAAGATAGCAAAGATAATGATTATTCAATTTCTCGTTAATTTGTCTTTGGAGATTTTATTTCAAAAAAAAAAAATTGAAACACTTAGCTTCACTTTTCTTTGTAATGGAATCCAATAATAATTATATCAAAACAACTTTAATTATGGCTCGTTGAAGAGGTTTATCATATTCCCAAAGATCATAAGATAAATAAAAATAAAATTCACTATCTTGAGCAATATTGTGAAGGAGGCATGAGCTATTTAAAAAGATTCCGAGGAAATAAAAAGGACAAGTGTCCGAAACCTCGAAAGATAGATCACGAGGAAATAAAAAGGGACAAGTGTCCCAAACCTCGATAAAAGAAAGAAATAGGAGCACGTGCTCATCAAAAAGAAAGACTCATGGTTCCTCCAACATAATATGCCAAGAAGTGAGAATTTTTTTCTGATCTAGGAATATGATATCTCTCTCCCCTCTATAAAAAATATATTCAATTTATGTCTCTACCATTAGTGCCATTACAAATGAGAGGGTTGAAGCTATGTTTTTACAAATACACCTTCACTCCAAAAGACATAATTAAAGAAAGAGTAATCGGTCTTCAGCTCTCTTACTCCGCAATCACTTGAGAATCCATGATAGACACTTTAGAATTCCATAATATATGATCACTAGACTGTTGCTATATAATTTAATCTCTAAGTTACGCATTGAATGTATATCCATTCTACTAAAACCAACCTTTTTCTCGGGGACGAGCAAAAAGTCTAAGTGTGGGGGTAATTGTTGACACCTTTGTTATCACCCAAAATTTATTAGTAATTACCACTTCCCGAGACATTGATATATGATAAGAATAGGGTTACCATTAACAATTTCCACGAGTTTTGGTGATTTGTGCATTTTTCGGGAATTTTCCGAAAAAGCCTAAAAGAGGGATTTAAGTGCTAATTTACCACGAAACTTCATCGCGACGCAAATACATCACCGGAGGGTTCGGGGAATACTCGAAGACACACCGAAGCAACAGGGGGCCAGCAGGGGCCAAGGGGGCGGCCCCACCCCTTGGGCGGCCCCTAGGGGTTAGGGTTTGCCGCCTCCCTTCTTCCTCGAACCTTCCTCCACCGCCTCGAGGAGTCATCCCGGCCGCTTGCTACGTCGGTTTGATCCAACGGCGCTGTATCAATCCCACCTGGCTATAAAAGGAGGGCCATACCCCCCGGAAGAGGCCGATCAAGAGATGAAGAATCGAGCTTTAGATAGAGATCCACTAGATCTAGGCTAGCAATCAAGATAGAGATTAGAGAGATAGAGTAGAAGAGTAGAGATTCGGAGGAGCCCCGGCCTGTCGGAGCATCCTCAGGAGCTGTATTCGTCTGGATTCGGCTCCCTCCCGAGTCGTGTTCTCGAGGTACTTTTGTATTTACCATTCTGATTCAAGTGAGCATTTGTTTATATTCGTTCTTTGGTTTGCAACTCATACTATATTGAGTACTTTGATTTGGGTAGCTCCTAGGTCAGAGTAGTATTCGTAGCGTAGACGTGGTGTCTGGGTTATGATTGCTTGTGAATGTCCCCCCCGATCGGTAGGATAGTGGTAGCTCGCGTAGGTGACTTTATAGCTGCGTTGAATCCTCCTGTAGTCCACTTCCCGTTGATAGGACCGATAGGCCTATAGGTGTCTGGTAGGTAGATTACTCTGTTTCTTCTCCTATTCAGTCACCGGTCCGATAAGACGATATTATACAAAGTTTACCTAAGTAGTTAGAACTAGAGTACATTAGCTATTTCCTCATTCTCAATAGTTTTCTAGATTGTTTGTACCCCCTTTTTAGATTAAGAGTATTGGGCTATTTCATAATTCACCTACTTCCTTTGGGTTCGATATTAAAACCGGGTTGATCTTGGTGAAGTGCTGATCAAGATATATCCGTGCGCTTGCGGATAATCGATTATAATTATTATTTAGGTGCGAAGCATTTATACCAACAGCTAGCGTGAATGCCTGTTCACCACTGTGAAAGTGGCACCGCCATGTCGCTCCTGCACAAACCCGGGTCAGAGACGTAGAAGGTTGACAACTAGGTCCCTCTCTCTAGGAGTGGGAGTGGTTGAGAAGCATGGATGGATCTGGGGTCATGGACGCATATGCCCTTCCAGTTAGCCCTCAACCGGTGGGAGGACACCTTTTGGGACCAAGGGCAGGACAGTCCGCGTGGCACAAAGAGGGGCGTCTGCCGTCTGGCTACCTATAAAAGGGCCTTCAAAGCCACCGGTAAAGCGGAAGGAGAAGAAGGGAGGCTTTGCCTCTCCCTAAGTATCTTCGCCAAGCCAGCCTATTCATCCGCAAAACAATATTGGCACCACCGTGATTGGACCATTTCGACCATGGCTCCGAGGAAGAACAACACCAAAACTGCAGGCGAAATCACTGATACGTCTAAGACAGCGCCTACAGCTACAGGTGAAATGCCCTTCGAGGAGTGCGGACACAAGGTTGATAAGTACCCCTGTGATTCAGTTTTGACAATGAATTATTGATTCAACTGCTAGCATCTCGGATGAGGTTCACTGATGGTAGCGTAAGCTATGTGTGCGACATGTCTCTTGGCTTGTGTAGCGTAAGCTATGTGTGCGACATGTCTCTTGGCTTGTGTTGTGCAGGTGTCGAGCTGGAAGAGGAAGAAGAGCTCGCACTGACAGCCATTGGGAAGAAGCAGAGGTCGCGCTGCTGGCTTTAGGGGAGAGGAAGAGGAGCTTGTGCCTTTGGCCATGGGGCTAGGTAGAGGAGCTCGAGCCGCTGGCCTTGGATAAGAGGAAGACAAGCTCACGCCGTTAGCCATAGGAAAGAGAAAGAGGAGCTCGCACTGATAGCTATAGGGAAGAAGTGGACGTGCGTGGAAAGTTGGTGGGGTATCATGCAGAGACAGTCTATGGATGAGCTTGCACCACTAGGGAGAGGAGGAGGAGTGGGCCACTCAAGTTGGAGTAGTCTCGAGTACAGTGTCGTATTGCGGTTAGCACTAAGGATGAATACCAATTCCCAATTCCAAACTATCCAAAGAGCTATATTTGGAGATAGTCAATGTCAATTCTAATTCTAAGCCATAAATATCTACATCCAAAGAGGCTATTAAGCATATTCTCGGAGGGCATCTATACAGGAATGATCCTAAAATATTTGACATTTTAACTTATTTTATATGAAATATTTGGCCATTCGTCATATTTATTTTAGCAAAATATCATTTGATTTGTCGTGACTTGTTTGATCTACAAATGTTTTTATGTATGTAAGGCTTAAAATTTGTATGTTTGTATATTTTTTATTAGAATAAAATTAAACGTTGTGTCAAAAAGTCAAACATCACATTTTTTGGATGGAGAAAGTGTACTCCCTCCGTCCACGAAAGACTGCGGTTGTAGGACTGGGCACGCAAACCAAGGTCGATGGGAAATTACGAAAATGCCCTTCAAAATATCTCGGCCGATCCTTGGTTTCTTTCTCCGCGTGACCCATCCGACTCGTAGCATAGCACCGCTCCTCTCCTCCATGCCGCGCTCTCGCAGTCTCGCCCAACTCCTGCACTGCACCTCCGCGTGGTGACGGCTAGCCGCGCCGAGCTCCCGCCGGCTGCCGGGTGGCTGGCCTTGGCAGTTGGGGCAGCCAAGCACCAAGCCCCTTGGCCCCCACGGGGCATGGAGTCCGGCCCTCGATGGCGGCCGCCGGGGCATGTGAGTCGGCCGCCAGTTGGCTCGACCTCATCGCCGGCGCCCCCCACCTCCCCGCCTCTCTCCACCGCTCTTCCCGCGCCTTCACGCGACGCCGCCTGCTACTTTGCCGCCGGGTGTGGATCCGCCCTTGGCCGCGTACTCCGCGCTCATGGCCGCCGCCTGACGTGTTCTCCGGCCACCTGGCCGCTGCCGGGTATGTGGTCTGGCCCCCACAAGCCATCGGGAGGCGTGGAATCCGGCCCTCCATGGCTGCTGGCGGACGTCGTTGGAGGTGCAGCGGAGGATTTGGAATTCTGGATTCTTCTACGACGAACGAGGAGGTGCTGGTTGTGGGAGCCAAAACATGTGGAGGAGAGGTTGTCCACGTGTTGCTGTAGACGTTTTTTTATAGAATATGTGCTGCAGTTGTACTGGTACCTCATGCCAGATTCCAATTCGTGCGCTCTTTTGTGGAAAAATTTCAAACCGTAGGACGGCAGTCTTTTGTGGACGGAGGGAGTATGAAGTAGTAGGACCGAGATGTCCCAACCAACGGAGAGGCAGGGAGCGATAACTGCAACACTACACGAGTGAGAAACGGGGCGACGCCGAAACAGAGGTGCCACGGCCCCACGGATCGACGAATATCTGCCGTTCCCACCGATCTGATCCGCCGTCCACGAAACAACATCGTATCCCAGCCTCCCAATAAAAGCAGGCGTCGCCTTGGCTTGGCAATCTAATCCCCATCAATCCCCTCCCCTCCCCTACCGCCGCCGTTTCAGATCCGGAGCAAATCAGCCCACACATCGTTAGAGGGAGGAGTCATGGCGGCGGCGATCCGAGTGGCCGGGCTGAAGGAGGGTGTGGACTGCGTGCTTCGTTCAACAGGCACCTGCCCCTCCATCTCGGTGTCGAGCATTCGGGTCCAAGAAGCGGCGGCTTTCCTCAACATAGCGGAGCAGGGGGTCTGCCGCGTTATCAACGCCGACCGCCTTCAGAGCCTGACGCGCGCTGATAGCTTGCTTGTCCTTATGGAGGCGGTGCTTCCCTATGCCGTTGTCTCCGAGCACGGCGCGGCTGATAGACAGTAATTGTGGGAATACTCAATGATTATTGTGATTGATCAGCGTACACATATATAGGCATGGTGGACAGGCCCACTTGCCATATTACAATCCAACACTTCCCCGCAGTCTAAACTGGGAGCACTGCGAACATTGAGACTGGACCTAAACTCCGTGAACACGGATGTCGGCAAACCTTTCGTGAAGATATCGGCGTACTGGGACGTAGTGGGAACGTGCAGGACGCGGACTTCACCAAGGGCGACTCGCTCTCTGACGAAGTGAAGATCGATCTCAATATGCTTGGTTCGCTGGTGCTGAACCGGGTTGGTGGAGAGATAAACGGCGCCGACATTATCACAATACACCACCGTGGGCGCGACGGAGTGGACAAGGAAGTTTAGGAGGAGCCGGGCGCAGCCAAATGCTCCATTATCCATTCGCAAATCGCCGATATTCCGCCTCTCGTGACTGACCGACACCGCTTCGGCCGCCTCTTGGATGACCCAGGAGATGAGATTGTCCCCAAGGAACACCGCATAACCTGAGGTGGATTTACGCGTGTCAGGACATCCCGCCCAATCTGCATCGGTGTAGACAGTGAGATCAGCTGGTGAGGTCCGGTGAAGATGTAACCCGAGGTCCAAGGTACCCTGGAGGTACCGGAGAATGCGCTTTAGAGCGCTCAGATGGGGTTCCCGAGGATCATGCATGTACAAAGCAGACCTGCTGAACGGCATATGCGATATCCGTGCAGTGAAGGTGAGGTAATTGAAGGGCCCCAGCCGAGACTGCGATAATCGGGCCGGGTCGGAGACAAATGGCGCCATCGGCGGGGAGCTTGGAGTGAGTGTCCACCAGTGTGCTTGCTTCGCCTTGCGCTTGCTCATTCCAGCTTCGCTCCGAATCTCCAAAGATGTCTTGGCCGAGATAGAAAAAAAGGTTGTCACCTTGGCGCTGAACGCCGACACCCAAAAAGTGATGGAGAGGCCCCATGTCTGTCATAGAAAATTCCTGTCGAAGTGCTGCAATAATCCGATGAAGAAAGCTCGGAGAAGACGCAGTGAGAACAATGTCATCAACATAGAGGAGGAGAAAAGCCATATCAGCACCTCTGCAGTAAATGAACAAATGACGTGTCGGACTTGGCCTCGATAAAACCCAAGGGAGGTGATGTGGGAGGCAAAGCGATCGTGCCGTGCACGAGGAGCTTGCTTCAACCCATAGAGTGACTTGTTCGGGACGATAGACATAATTGGGCTTGGCGGAGTCAACAAACCCAAAAAGGGTCGGACGCAGTGAGACTGTCTCATTCGAAAGTGCCATGGAGAAAAGCATTCTTCACATCAAGCCGGGTGAATTGGCCGGAGCGGATGCAGCCAAAGTGAGAACCATCCTCGATGGTTCTTTGGCTTGACAACCGGACTGAAAGTTTCATCATAGTCAATACCCGGCCCATGTGTGAACCCGCGGAGGACCCAAATGAGCTTTGTAGCGATCAAGAGAGCCATCGATTTAAGCTTATGACGAAAAACCCACTTGCCGGGTGACAAGGTTGACACCAGGAGGACGGGGCACCAAAGTCCAGTGTCATTGCCCAAAAGCATCAAACTCGGCTTGCATAGCTTGACTCCCGGGTCCGAGAGAGCTGCAGACGGAGGACGGCAGTGGAGAAGCAAATGCGACGTCGTCGTGCCGAGGTTGAGACGGCCGACGGGTGCCGGAACCCGCCCTGCCACGGTGCGCATGCCGTGGCGCATTGGTGACAGGGACGACGCGGCACCGAGCCGTGGCGACGGTGCGTCCCCGGTGCCACCGGCAACCACCTGGGAAACCGAGTCCCTGTGGGCGCGAGCACCCGGGATCGGGAGGGAGCCGCCCCGGCCGCCGAGGCCGGCCGGGCGCCGGCCGAAGCCGCCGCCCCAGCCGCCCGTGGTGCCGGGCTGGTCGCCGGCTGCCGTGCCGCCGAGGCCGGGCTGGCCGCCGAGGCCATGGCCGCCCAGTGTCACTGGCCGGGGCAGCAGAGGAGGAGATGCCGCCAGGCCCCGGGCGCTGCATTCGAACCGCCAGGGAGTGTACCTGCAGTCACAACTCTAGGCCAAATAGGCGAAGAGGAATCATCAGCATCGTCCAAAAACGCGAGTGTGTGAGGTTCCTGGGGGGAGGTAGACATCTCAGAGAACGGAAACATCGTTTCGTCGAAGACGACATGACGAGAGACGATGATCCGGTTGGAGTGGAGGTCGAGACATCGATACCCTTTGTGATCGGAGGAGTACCCAAGGAAGACACAGAGGGAGGAGCGAGGTGATAGTTTATGTGGAGCTGTGGAGGACAGGTTGGGGTAGCAGACGCAGCCAAAAACACGAAGATGAGTGTAGGATGGCTGCGTGCCGTGAAGAGCGAAAAAGGGAGTCTGGCCGCCCAGGGTTTTGGTGGGATGACGGTTAAGGAGGTAGGTGGCGGTGTGAAGAGAGTCAGCCCAATAAACCGGAGGGAGACTGGCCTGAAACAGAAGGGACCGCACAATGTTGTTGATTGTGCGAAGAATGCGCTCGGCACGTCCGTTCTGTTGGGAGGTGTATGGGCACGACATGCGGAGAGTGACCCCGTGAGTGAGGAAGAACGTGCGGGCCGAGGAGTGATCAAACTCACGGCCGTTGTCGCACTGAACTGCCTTGATGGAGGAGTCAAACTGCGTGCGAACATACGAGAAGAAGTTAGAGATGACACTGAAAGTTTCAGATTTAAGGCGTAAAGGAAAAGTCCAGGTGTAGTGGGTGCAGTCATCAAGAATAACTAAATAATATTTGTAGCCAGACACACTAACAACTGGAGATGTCCAAAGGTCACAATGTATTAAATCGAAAGGATTATTAGCACGAGAGTGTGACACACTGAATGGTAGGCGCACATGGCGTCCTAGCTGACAGGCATGACAAATGTGATCATCATTGTGCTTATTACATAAAATGGCATTGGAACTAATAAGTTTGGACAGAGCTGCGTGTCCGAGGTGACCGAGACGACGGTGCCACAGTGAAGAGGACGACGCTGTGGCAGCGAGAGCAGTGGTGGTGCTGGATGGTGCGGGAAAGAACGGGTAGAGGTCACCCGTGCTATTGCACCTGGCGATCACGCTCCGTGTCTGAAGGTCCTTCACAGAAAGGCCAAATGGATCAAATTCAATGGAACAATTATTATCAGTGGTGAAACGACGTACAGAGATCAAGTTCTTAATAATGCTAGGTGACACTAAAACATTAGAAAGAACAAGGGGACGTCGTGCTGTAGAAATAGAATGTGACCCAATAGATGTAACGGGAAGCGAAGCTCCGTTACCCACAATGATAGATGAAGGACTAGATGACGATGGAGGATGAAGGCGAGAAAGTATACCAGCGTTGTTGACCATGTGAGCACCGGCACCGGAGTCAGCATACCATTCGCCAGACGATGGAGGTGTCAGCGTCATGGTGTTGAAGTTGCTGACGAGAGCGGACGGATCCCAGGACACGCCCTGCATGGGCGTCCAGGGCTGCTGCTGCAGCTGCTGTGGTGGTGGCGGTCCTCCGTAGCCGAACCCTGGGAGAGGCCCAAGGGTGTACGGCTGCTGCACATACTGTGGCTGGGCGGTGAAGGCGGCCGGCGGAGGACGAAACGGCGTCCCGGAGACGTTCGGTGGGCAGGACCGAACTGAACGTGGCCCCGACCCGCCCACGGATTGTAGTACGGTGCCTGCAGGCCGGGCGCCGGGCGCGCCGGGTTGCCGGGCTGGCTGCTGCTGGTTGCGGCCACGCCCGCCGGCGACGACCGGGTCCGGGCTGCCGGCCGTGGTTGGCCTGGTGGCCGCCTCGCGGCCGCCCTGGCCGGGCTGGCCGTAGCCGGGTTGGTCGCCGCCGGCCGTGGCCGCATGTTGGCCGCCCCGCCTGGGCCACCGTGGTGGCCGTCCGGGGGGACGAGGGGCGGCGACCAGGGCGCCGGCCGGGAGGAGGCCGGGGGTCGGAGGCCCAGCTGCCTCGCCGGGCGGCGATGTCATCGATGTCGATCTCCTCGAGCAGAAGAAGCGTGCGAGCCTCCTCGAAGGTGGGGAAGGGCTGCCGCATCTTGAGGTTGGAAACCATGGCCGAACTTGCCGCCGAGGCCGCTGAGGAGGGTGGCGACCAGGGTGCGATCCCGACGGATCACCGTAGTCGCCGAGGGTCGCCGCCATCGTCTCAAGACGGCGGCAGAAGTCGGTGATCGAGGACGAGCCCCGCTTTCGCCGTGCGAAACTCCGCCGAGAGGAGCAGGGCGTGATTCGCGTGACGGCCGAGAAACTCGTTCTCGAGTAGGTCCGTGCACCGCAGCGTTGGGCTTGCGTTCATCGTCGATCGCTGGAGGTCAGCATGGATCGTGCCGTAGATCCATGTCGGCCTGGTGCAGTCCATCTGCACCCACGCCGGGCGATCGGGCGTTGTCGACGTCGGAGAGGACGTGGTCGGTGAGGGCGTACTTGCCCAAGACGGTGAGGAACAAGGTGCGCCACCGGTTGTAGTTGTCGGCAAAGACGATCGAGGACCAAGGGCACAAGGACCTTGATGTTGAGGACGGCGATGGCTGCGGCGGCGGACGGCAGCGTGCTTGGCCTCGTACGCTGCCGAGGGCGGCAGCGTCCTCCCCTGCCTTTGCGACGAGCCTCCTCGACGCGCTGCCAAGGCCCTCCCGAGCCTTGCGCTTTCGGCCTCGGTCTCAACCATGGTGGAATGAGAGACAGAGCCGGGCTTGCTAGTGAGGACGGAGAAGAGGACGTGCTGGACGAAGATCACGAACTGGCCTGGCAAGTCCCGTGACGTGAGCTCGACGGGCGACGCGAAGTCGCGAGAGCGCTGCGGTCGACGGTAAGCGGGACGGGCGGCCGACGGAGCGGACGCCGTGGGTGGCCGGCGAGGAACCTCAAGCGGGCGGTTGTGGTGACGCTGCGCCAGCCGCGGTCGTTGGTAACGCCGGCGATCGAGATCGCGGCGGTGGCGGCGCGGGGCGCCGGAAAGAGCAAAGAGCGCGGGCGCTTAATTGCGGAAGCGAGAGGTAATGATCGCTACCTTCTCTTGATACCATGATAGACAAGAATTGTGGGAATACTCAATGATTATTGTGATTGATCAACAGTACACATATATAGGCATGGTGGA
>JADLZL010007663.1:0-10828 GCA_015844335.1 Chrysopogon serrulatus | reverse complement strand
TAGCAATCAGGCAAGGAATAGAGAAATTGGGGAGTGGGAATAGACGAACAGCATAGCAAAGACAGGGAACGGACGAGGAAGGATTGGATTTCTCAGAGTTTAAGAGTTTGGTTTACAATTTGCTTGATGCCTTCTCCAGCTCTCTCTCTCTGTTACTTATACTAGTTACAAGGCAAGATGCCTCCCGTGCACGCAGGCACCGCTCACAACCACTCTTCGCCCGCCAGACGCACATTGGGCCGTCGATAGCGTGTTCCGGCCCGCGGCCCATGATCCAATTCTTCTGAGGTAGTAGCAGCAGGCGAGTTGGTAACATTCCCCGGCTCTTGAGGACCTGCTTGTCCCCAAGCAGGAGCACCAGGAAAAGCTTGGCGAAGGTGAATCAGATTCTCCCATGTAGCCATGTCTCGAGGCCAGCCGGACCAGAGGATGAGGCCTTGGTCGATCAAGCCATTAGCAGTAGGGATGGTGCGACGCTGCAAAACTTCCATAGGGACCCTGGGTAACTCAATGTCAGAAGGTAGGAAAGAAGATACCGTCGTACCAGCTGTAATAGCCGCCTTGAGCTGCGATACATGGAATACAGGGTGTATAGCAGTAGACTGAGGAAGATCCAACTTGTAAGCGACAGAACCAATCCTCTGAATAATCTGAAAGGGGCCGTAGAATTTGAAGGAAAGCTTCTGGTTGGCTCTGGCGGCCAGTGTTGACTGCACATAAGGCTGGACTTTAACGAATACCATATCTCCAACCTGGAACTGACGCTCAGAACGCTTCTTATCAGCTTGCCGTTTCATTCGCTCCTTTGCATGAGCCAAATGCTGTTTTATCAAACCAGTCATCACTGTCCTGTCCTGGAGCCAAGTAGACACTTCGGGAACAGCCACATCATCCAATGCCGATATACCAAAGTGGCGAGGGGGATAGCCGTAAAGAGCTTCAAATGGTGATGTACCAATAGCTGAGTGGGGGGAAGCATTATACCAGAATTCGGCCAAGGCAATCCAGGAAGACCATTTCGCTGGGCATGCATTGACAAAGCATCGAAGGAAGGTCTCCATTGTCTGGTTGAGGCGTTCAGTTTGGCCATCGGACTGTGGATGGTAACTGGAGCTCATCTGCAGAGAAACATCAGCTATGCGGAACAATTCCTTCCAAAAATGACTAGTAAAAATACGATCTCTGTCGGTAACTATTGCTGAAGGCAGGCCATGGAGTCGATAAATGTTGTTGAGAAACAACTTAGCGATACCAGCAGCAGTGAATGGGTGAAGGAGTGGTAAGAAGTGACCATATTTGGTAAAGGAGTCAACCACCACCAGTATGCAATTAGCGTTACCAGAACGAGGAAGGCCTTCAACAAAGTCCATTGAAATGGTATGCCAAGCAGATGCAGGGACTGGCAACGGTTGGAGAAGTCCAGGTAGACGAGAGCGGTCGGGCTTAGCTCGCTGACAGATGATACAAGCAGCAACAAAATCCCGAGTGTTGGTCTTCATACCTTTCCACTCAAACATCTGTTTTAGGCGTGCATATGTGACGGGAAAACCAGAATGACCCCCCAGGGCGCTAGAGTGGACGGCCTGCAGCAGCTTTTGGTGTAAAGTAGGATTAGCCCCAATCCATATGCGATGGCCATGACGAATGACTCCATCTCGCAAAGAAAATCCTGGTAGTGCCTTGGGATCAATAGATAACTTGGCCAGCATCGTCGATGTGGCAGGATCAGTGCTGTATCCATCTACAACTTCTTGGATCCAGACTGGAGAGGCTATAGACACCGCTGCGCAAGTAGAGTCATGAAATGGCTTACGAGAGAGTGCATCAGCCACACGGTTTGTAGAACCTGGCTTGTAGACGATGCGAAACTGAAGGCCAACTAGCTTCGAGAATAATTTCTGCTGCCACGGAGTATTTAAACGCTGATCAGTTAGCTGTACCAAACTCTGCTGATCGGTATAAATGATGAACTCTGCTAACTGCAAGTAAGAACGCCAATGCTGTACTGCCATTAACACAGCCATGTATTCTTTCTCATAGGTACTGAGTCCCCTTGATCTTGGGCCCAAAGCTCGGCTGAGGAAAGCCAGAGGATGCCCTCCCTGAGCCAACACTGCACCAATACCCCCAGCACTAGCGTCAGCTTCAATACTGAAGGGTTTAGAGAAGTCGGGCATAGCCAGTACAGGTGATGAGCTCAACGCCTGTTTCAGGACCTGAAAGGATAGATCATGATCCTTGGTCCATACAAAGATAGAATTCTTCTTCAGCAGTTCTGTGAGAGGTTTGGCTATGATGCCGAAGTTACGGACAAACTTCCTATAATAACCGGCTAATCCCAGGAAACTGCGGAGCTCTTTCACACAAGAAGGTGTAGGCCAAGATACTATAGCTTCAATTTTCTGAGGATCTGTGGCAACACTAGCTTCAGAGATGACATGACCCAAATAATGTGGCAGAACCTTCTAGATTACATGGCCCACAAGCACCTGACATTGTCCCTAAGACCTCTGTCAGCCGTACTTGAGTACCACATAACCTAGAATGTTCTGTCGGGTGGATCCCCGATAAACCACGATCACTCCAGGATCGATACTTACAGAGACATCACAGTATTACAACAGTTTTTATATACAAATACGGTAGCGGAAGACTTACAATAACTTAATTTACAAACTTTTTTACAAAAACGTATACAAACCAGAGGTTTATTATTACAAACCAAATGAAAGTATCATTATATAACTTTATTACATATCACACAACCAAAGTGCCCCCGCCCGGAGGCCACTCAATTCACTCCTCATCAGTTACTTCTTCGACAACCGTCATGCAACAAGGGCCGTAGCACTCTTGTCCATGCGGTTCACCTGCAACAGGGGTTGAACAAACCCTGAGTACAAAAAGTACTCCGCAAGACTTACCCGAAAAAAAAATGGGGAGAAGACTCAGGAATGCTGGCTAATAGGAATCAAGGTGAGGCTTTAGCAAGATCAAAAGACACCCTTTTTGCAAAAAGAGACTAAGCCAGTCCTTACTTTAACAATCACTTATCAAACCTATGCCGGATTCAAAACTCTCATACTCGGACTTTCATTATTACTACGATGCCGGGACTCGGATCACGGCTCCCATATCGTGGAGCACCACGGCGATTCGAATCGCTTTATATACCCGGTTTGGGGCTTCCTAGCCACCACGATGTATGCGAGGACCGAACATCTTACATACATCAACTCAACGCTTAGATTTCTCCATACTAGAACGGGTGTGCAGTACACCACCTCACTACGACCGCTCGGTCACTTCGGCGGTGCGCATCGTAGGATGGGTACACGCTACTATCCGTTCTAGTAACGAATAGTCCAAGTGGAGCTTACCGCCTTTAGCATGCGACTAGTACTATCCAATAACCTCATGATCCCGGGGCCAAACAACGGGCGGTCCTTAACCGACACAAAGTGGGCGACACTACATCGGGGCAATAGCCCCTCCGATGCAAGTCACTCCACCGACGTCTCGAGTTACTCATCATCATGTTCTTGTTGTATATCATTGACCCGTCGGAACAAGGATAAACAACAAGCAACATCGAGTTTTAAATAAATTCCCTTCGGGGAGTATTGTTATCACCTTTTGCAAACAATTATCAAAACCTACACTAATAGCAAGGCTAAAAGCGCAACTAAGCATTTCGAAATCAAAACAGGTGTACAGGGGTAATGTAACAAGGTACGGTAAATGCATCAAAGTAGGATAACACACAACTCCTACACCTAATGCATTATATCATCACATGAAATCATAAAACTTTTTCGAAATACAAGGGCGGGTTTGAATGCATCCGGGGCTTGCCTTGGGGCTCGATGAAGTGAGGATCGACTACCCAATCACCAAGATCAGATCCAACCTCTTGGGACACCGGAGGCGGCTCGACTTCCTCCTCGGACCCGGCGGCTACGATAAAGATGCATGATTACAATGCGGTAAACAAAAAAGCATGCGATAATGATGCAACGATTTTTAATCGATCTTGAGTACAACTTTCCTTCACGGTACCCTTACATCAAAAAGGTATAACTAAGCGTCGGCGACGGCGGACTAGCGATCGCAATCAACATAAAATGCCGAAGGTCATTAGGGTTAATGACCTAAGGTCATCACTCAATCCCAAACTCAAGCAACCCTAATGGTGATTAGAGGTGATTACTAATTTATTGACCATTTTTACAGTCGTTGAAAACCACTAATTAACTTGCTAATTAGGAATTAACTTAACCTAATTAATTAAAGAATTAACTAATTAAACATTAATTAATAAAGGAAATAATTAAGCATAAAACAAAACTTAATCAAAACTTAACCAAACTTCATAATTAAGACTATAATCACCTAATTAGCACACAAAACAAATTTCATAATTTTTGGACTTATATTTTAATTATTAAAAATCATGGAAGTTGTATTTAATAATTAAAAACAAATTAAATCACAATTAAATTTTATCATAAAAATAAAGTTAGTATTTTTTCATGAACAGAGCACATCACATGGATCACACACATATTTTTCTCATATTTTTTTTTTGCCCAATAAAAATTAAAACAAAAAGATGAAATACAACATTTTAAAACATAAAAGAAAAAAGAAAAACAAAACTCCTCCTCGCGGGCTTTCTTTGTGCGGCCCGGCGGCCCGTCTAGCGCAGCGCCGGCCAACCCAGCCCGGCGCGCGTGCCTCCCCCCCCTTCTCTTTCCGCTGACCTTGCGGGCGACTGTCGGCTTCTTCTTCCCCCTCTCCTTTCCGCTAACCAAATGGCCCACCGAAGCACGCCGCCGGGTGATCCCGCTGCCGGCCGCAGATCACCGCCGTGAATCCGCTCACCGAAAGCGAACCTGGGCGCCGAAAGGCGGGATCACCATCACGGTGCTCGTGGGACGAGGGTGGTGTAGTAGCTCGCTGGACGCGGCAGGAGGTGTAGGATCGATCGGTGAAGTTAGTTCCGCCGGAGAAGCTGCCGCCAAGAGAGAGAGCCCGCCGCCGTTGCTCCCTGCTCGGGCCGAGAAAGGAGGCAGGGAAGAAGAAGCCGACAGTTCGCCCGCCTGCCGTGAAAGAGAAGGGGGAGGCAGGCGCACGCGCTGGCTGGGCTGGGTCGCTGCGCTAGACGGGCCGCCGGGCCGCACAAGAAAGCCCGCGGGAGGAGGAGTTTTGTTTTTTTCTTTTTTCTTTTTATGTTTTAAAATGTTGTATTTCATCTTTTTTGTTTAATTTTTATTGGGCAAATAAAAATATGAGAAAAATATGTGTGTGATCCATGTGATGTGCTCTGTTCATGAAAAATACTAACTTTATTTTTATGATAAAATTTAATTGTGATTTAATTTGCTCTTTTAATTATTAAATACAACTTCCATGATTTTTAATAATTAAAATATAAGTCCAAAAATTATGAAATTTGTTTTGTGTGCTAATTAGGTGATTATAGTCTTAATTATGAAGTTTGGTTAAGTTTTGATTAAGTTTTGTTTTATGCTTAATTATTTCCTTTATTAATTAATGTTTAATTAGTTAATTCTTTAATTAATTAGGGTTAAGTTAATTCCTAATTAGCAAGTTAATTAGTGGTTTTCAACGACTGTAAAAATGGTCAATAAATTAGTAATCACCTCTAATCACCATTAGGGTTGCTTGAGTTTGGGATTGAGTGATGACCTTAGGTCATTAACCCTAATGACCTTCGCATTTTATGTTGATTGCGATCGCTAGTCCGTCGTCGTCGACGCTAGTTATACCTTTTGATGTAAGGGTACCGTGAAGGAAAGTTGTACTCAAGATCGATTAAAAATCGTTGCATCATTATCGCATGCTCTTTTGTTTATCGCATTGTAATCATGCATCTTTATCGTAGCCGCCGGGTCCGAGGAGGAAGTCGAGCCGCCTCCGGTGTCCGAAGAGGTTGGATCTGATCTTGGTGATTGGGTAGTCGATCCTCACTTCATCGAGCCCCAAGGCAAGCCCCGGATGCATTCAAACCCGCCCTTGTATTTCAAAGTTTTTATGATTTCATGTGATGATATAATGCATTAGGTGTAGGAATTGTGTGTTATCCTACTTTGATGCATTTACCGTACCTTGTTACATTACCCCCGCACACCTGCTTTTGATTTCGAAATGCTTAGTTGCGCTTAGCCTTGCTATTAGTGTAGGTTTTGATAATTGTTTGCAAAAGGTGATAACAATACTCCCCGAAGGAATTTATTTAAAACTCGATGTTGCTTGTTGTTTATCCTTGTTCGACGGGGTCAATGATATACAACAAGAACATGATGATGAGTAACTCGAGACGCCTGCGGTGGAGAGTGACTTGCATCGAGAGGGGCTATTGCCCCGATGTAGTGTCGCCCACTTGTGTCGGTTAAGGACCGTCCGTTGTTTGGCCCCGGGATCATGAGGTTATTGGATAGTACTAGTCGCATGCTAAAGGCGGTAAGCTCCACTTGGACTATTCGCTACTAGAACGGATAGTAGCGTGTACCCATCCTACGATGCGCACCGCCGAAGTGACCGAGCGGCCGTGAGGAGGTGGTGTACCGCACACCCGCTCTAGTATGGAGAAATCTAAGCGTTGAGTTGATGTATGTAAGATGTTCGGTCCGCATACATCGTGGTGGCTAGAAGCCCCAAATGGGTATATAAAGCGATTCGAATCGCCGTGGTGCTCCACGATATGGGAGCCGTGATCCGAGTCCCGCATCGTAGTAATAATGAAAGTCCGAGTATGAGAGTTTTGAATCCGCATAGGTTTGATAAGTGATTGTTAAAGTAAGGACTGGCTTAGTCTCTTTTTGCAAAAAAGGGTGTCTTTTGATCTTGCTAAAGCCTCACCTTGATTCCTATTAGCCAAAGATTCCCGAGTCTTCTCCCCATTTTTTTTGGTAAGTCTTATGGAGTACTTTTTTGTACTCGTGGTTTGTTCAACCCCTCAGCGTGTGAACCGCATGGACAAGAGTGCTACGGCCCTTGTTGCATGACGGTTGTCGAAGAAGTAACCGATGAGGAGTGAATTGAGTGGCCTCGGGCAAGTGTGGCACTTTGGTTGTGTGATATGTAATAAAGTTATATAATGATACTTCCCGCTGGTTTGTAATAATAAACCTCCGGTTTGTATACGCTTTTGTAAAAAGTTTGTAAATTAAGTTATTGTAAGTCTTCCGCTACTGGGTATTTGTATATGAAAAACTGTTGTAATACCGTGATGTCTCCGTAAGTATCGATCCCGAGTGATCGTGGTTTATCGGGATCCACCTCGACGTAACATTCTAGGTTATGTGGTACTTCAAGCACGGCCGACAGGAGGTCTTAGGGACAATGTCAAAAAGCCAGGGCCATGTAATCTAGAAGGTTCTCGCCACGTAGGGTATCGTGAGCGGTACTTACAAAGATACTTACAAGATTACTTTTCAAAAACTGTTGTAATACTTGTGATGTCTCTCGTAAGTATCGATCCCGAGTGATCGTGGGTTTATCGGGGGATCCACCCGAGCGTAACATTCTAGGTTATGTGGTACTCAAGTACGGCTGACAGAGGTCTTAGGGACAATGTCAGGTGCTTGTGGGCCATGTAATCTAGAAGGTTCTGCCACAAATAAGCAATGCGCTGCTGGGCAAACTCACACTTCGACAATTTTATCTTCCACTCATGATCTTGGAGTTGCTGAAAGACCAACTGTAAATGTTGCACATGCTCATCATAAGTTCTGCTATAAATCAAGATATCGTCGAAGAAAACCAGCACAAATTTCCTGAGGAAAGGAGCTAATGAAGAGTTCATGGCATCCTGAAATGTCCCAGGAGCCCCAGTTAAGCCGAAAGGCATGACCCTGAATTCAAACTGTCCAAAGTGAGTCTGAAATGGGGTCTTGAATTCCTCACCCGGCCTGAGCAAGATTTGGTGGAAGCCCGAGCGAAGGTCAAGTTTGGAGAACCAAGTTGCTCCGCACAACTCATCCAACAGCTCATCAATGATAGGGACTGGATACTTGCCTTTCACTGTGATGGCATTCAATTGTCGATAATCGACACAAAACCTCCAGGTATTGTCCTTCTTTTTAACCAACAATACTGCAGATGAGAAGGGGCTGTTGCTCTTCTGGATGATGCCTGAAGCTAGCATTTCCTTCACTTGTTTCTCCACTTCATCCTTGATGATAGGAGAGAAGCGATATGGCCGAGAGTAAACTGGTGCTGCCCCAGGGAGCAAAGGTATGGAGTGATCAAAGCCCCTGGAAGGAGGGAGTTGTGCAGGTGGGTCAAACAACCCAGAAAACTGTGTGAGTAGCTGCTGTATTTCCACAGGAACAATAGGGCCATCAGACGACTGCTCGGAAGCCAATTCACTTATCTGCAAAACTGCACCTTCAGGAAGCTCAGTCAGGATGCCCACTAAACTGACAGATATCCCTTGATGCTGAAACTGGATCCATTTCTGCCCCCAATGAACCTCCATGGGACTATGAGCCTCTAGCCAATCAATCCCCAATATCATATCATAAGAAGACAAGGGCAACACCTTCAGATCAGAGGAAAACTGACAGCCTTGGATAGACCACACAGCATCTGGAACATGATTAGTGCAGGCTAAGATCTGGCCATTAGCTACCTGAACATGAAGTGGTGAAGGTAGTGGTTGCACCTTGTTTTTGCGTAACCCAAAGAAGTCCGAACCGATGAATGTGTGGAGCCGCCTCGAGTCCAAATGAATGCGAATAGGTTGATCGCCAAATGACCCCAAAAGCACATAGTCCTTGGCACAGAAAAGCTAGAGAGAGCTGCAACTGACAAAGTGAGAAAGAGTTGTTCTGTTGCTTCTGCTGTGTAAGTGGCTTCATCAGCTGAGAAATCCTCACATTGAAATACATCCAATAGTTCCTGCACTGCATTGAGCTGAACTGTTTGAGAACACTGATGGTCACGAGACCACTTAGCTCCACATCTCATACATAGGCCCTGATTTCGCCGAGAAGTGCGCAAGGCAGCCCAGCGCTCTTCCATTGTTGGCCCACGGCCACCATCAGCCACCGGCCTGATTTCTGGTGCTGGTAGTGCAGGCCGGGGAGGAGGTGGGGGCAACGATAGCGCAGTCTTGAGAAAGGGCTTCACTCCCCCAGAATTGTCCCACCTTCGAACATCCCTCTTCTTTGCCGGATCGGCAACTTCTTCCTGCAATTTAGCAAGTACACAAGCAGTATCCCAAGTTTTTGGCCGATGAAGAGAAACAGGCGCACGAATGTAATCCTTCAACCCATCTACAAATCTAGTGGTGTAGTAGAGAGGATCAGTGGTACCGCCATAGGCAGCAAGCTGAACCACAATGGCTGCAAACTGATCTATGTATTCTGGAACAGTTCCAGTTTGTTTAATTTGAAACAGTTGCCTAAGGAGCAGCTCATGATGATCCTGACCGAAACGATTCAACACCAGACTAGAGAAAGCGGACCATGAACAGGAATGCAACTGAGATTCCACTGATTGTTGCCAGCGAGCGGCTGCTGCAGTCATATTCATAGTCGCACACCGCACCCAAACACTCTGGTCTACACCATATAACTCAAAATAGTCCTTACAGTGACGCAACCATAGTTTAGGTTGATCACCATCGAAACTGGGGAAATTGAATTTTGGCATTTTAGAGTTGGAAAGGCTCTCAAAACCAGACCCAAAAGTTCCACCACCAAAAAGCCGAAGTTACCACTACGGTTATCATGAACTACGACCTTCGGCAAAACAGGCATAGTGGGAATCGGACTAGTAACTGGAGGTGGGATGGGAAGCGTACCCTTGACCGGGGAATGAATCAGGGTGGATACAACCCCAAATTCACTCTCCCGGTTCTGATTTTCGACGCGGTGCCCGAAGGCCGTTGCGGCATTTGGCGCCGCGGATGAGGACTTCGGCGTCGAGGGGGACGCGAGGACCCCAGCCATCACGGCCGGCTTGTCGAGAATGGCGGCTCCCGATTCTTGCCGAGATCTTCGAGACCTCGAGGCGGATGTCGTCGACGGTGCCTTCGATGGATGGGCGCCACTCTTCCAGCGATGCAGTGACGCGCTCGAGCGTGGCGACGCGCTTCTCCTGCGCTTGCTCCGGATCCCGGATGCGGCGCGAGAGGCGAGCGTCCTGATCCGCAAAGCGGCCATCCCACTTCTGGTCGTGCTCGGAGAAGCGGCGGCTCAGTTCGTCGAGGATGATCTTCGTTTCCGGGCTCATGACTCCCAGGCGATGTTGGCGGCGGGTGAAATGGTCGTGGGCAAGGGGTTGGGAGTGATCCAGTGCGATGCAGCCACAAATCGATCCGATCGGAGAAGGGAATTACGGCGATTCAGATTTCCACAGCAGTCCACTGCTAGAAATTGAATCAAGCCAACCGGATCAGTTGATCAGATCGATCGATGGGATAAAAGCAAAGCGACTGGAATCCGAGGATCGGTGTCTCTGATACCAATTTGTTAGCAATCAGGCAAGGAATAGAGAAATTGGGGAGTGGGAATAGACGAACAGCATAGCAAAGACAGGGAACGGACGAGGAAGGATTGGATTTCTCAGAGTTTAAGAGTTTGGTTTACAATTTGCTTGATGCCTTCTCCAGCTCTCTCTCTCTGTTACTTATACTAGTTACAAGGCAAGATGCCTCCCGTGCACGCAGGCACCGCTCACAACCACTCTTCGCCCGCCCGGGCGCACATTGGGCCGTCGATAGCGTGTTCGCCCGCGGCCCATGATCCACTTCTTCTGAGGTAGTAGCAGCAGGCGAGTTGGTAACACATGCACT
>JADLZL010007661.1:0-32343 GCA_015844335.1 Chrysopogon serrulatus | reverse complement strand
TAGACTAAGTCTAGTGCTTATCTAGTGTAATTGGTGGCTGTGTCCCCACCCTTATCTTTACCTTGCTTAGCACCTAAGTTTCCTGTTTTACCCTTTACTTGGCTCTCAAGAAGATGCCTATATGTATCCCCCAAAACTGCCATTTTGGCTTGGCTAATGAAATAGAAAATCTGCCCCAAATCACGAGATTTGTTCCAACAATTGGTATCTAGAGCTAGGGCTCACACACAGGTTCTTCCCTTACCTCTGTCCATCCAAATCCCGCAGCCATGTCGATCCGCACTGCATCCTCTCCTCTTTCTTACGCTTTCTCCGTGACCTCTAGCGCCCGGCGCGGGAGGCTGGCGGCGCCCTACTCGACATGGAGGCGCAGGGCGCTCGGCTTCTGAGCTTGGGCGGCGGAGAGAGGGAGCGCCGCAGCAGCAGCGGCGGCGGCGGCGGTTCAGCCGAGCGGAGGCTCGCGGCACCGAAGCCGCCGCGGCGCGCGGCCGAGTTGCAGCCCGAGCGGCGCGGCCGCAGAGGTGAGGCGGCCCGCGGCAGCGAGCCCTGCCCCGGCGCGATCACCGAGCGGCCCGCGGTGGAGACCGCGCGGTCTCCCGCGGCTCGCTGGGCGAAGCCCAGCGCCGCGCGTCACGAGTCGCGGCGCTGGCGAAATCCGCTCAGCCGGCGGCGCAGCGCCGATCCTCGGATCCGCCTCGAGCGGATTTAGCTGGGCCCGGTGCGGCTGATAGCGCGCGCGCGGCTTTCGCAGCGAAGAGGCGGGCGCGGACGACGCGATGCGGCGACCTCGACCTCGACTTCGGGGACACGAGCTCAACGCGGACCCGGCGCCGATCTCCCGGGCGCCGAGGCAGCTCCTGCGGCGCGCGCGGCGCTGCTGTTGCGGCGGCCCTACTGCTGCTGCTGCTGGTGAACAGGCCCAGCACGCAGCGGACGCCAAGAGCCACGCGAGGAGAGCGCCGCAGCAGCCACTGCGAGCGCCCTGGCGGTGCGGCGGCGAGGTCAGGCCCCGGGCGACGACTTCGCCGTGGGGCTCGATCCACGAGTTCCGGCGGGCCGGAGGCTCAGCCGAAGGGAGCCGAAGCGCCGCCGGCAGCAGCGGGCGCAGCGAGGAGCCTCTACGGCCGCGACCACCACGGCGGGGCCGGCGCGGGCGTGGCGGGCGCCGGGCGAGCGGCGATCGCCCACGACGCGACCGGGCACCTCCATTTACGACGACTTGCGGAGTCGCGCAGGGAGCTGACGGGATCTTTGGGCGCACGAAAGCTCCTCACAGCGGGCAAAGCCTCCCCGCCGGAAGCGACGCGCCCGCACCATCGGGCCGAGGACTCAGCGGCGGTGGCCCATGCTCACCAAGACCAACTACTCCGAGTGGTCGATGTTGATGAAGGTCAAGCTCCAGCGCGAGACTTGTGGGAGGCGGTCGTATGGCGACGCCCGATTTCTCTGAATGATCGGCGGCGCCTTTGGAGGCCCTCGCTTTGCTGCTGTCGATGGAGGTGGGAGCCACCCTCGCGGACAAGGCGACGGCGAAGGACGCATGGACGCCCACGCCACCGCACGCGTCGGGTAGCGGCATCACAGCACGCAGCATTTGCGAGGAAGCTTCGCCAGATCGGGCGAACACACGGGTATCTGCCGGCGAGGACATCGACGATACCTCCGTCCACGCCTCACCATTCTCGACCAAAGAATTTGGAGGTACGGTGACCGACATCATCACGAGGAGAGAGTCATCGGTAGAAGCTCCTCTCGTCGGGTCGAGAGGAAGTAAACGGCTCGCCTCGTCGATCATCACCCTCTGGACCTCGACGAGCCGACGGTCGAGGGGGTGACGGTCGCCTCAGGCCGCCGACGGGTGATGAGCAGCTGCCTCCTTCGGGCCGGTCTCCATCGGCGGCAAGCTTCTCTTCACCGAGGCGATGGCGTGCAGCCAAAAGGAGCAACGAGAAGAAAGGCGGAGACTTAAGTCTGACGACCTTGGCGTCGGCCAGCGCAAGGCGCAAAACCTGGGCCAGCGTGGTTAGCTCGGCAACCGGCGCGGCAAAGCCTTTCAGGGGCATTTTATCTGCAAGTGCGGAGGCCAGCCCGCCCAGGCCAAGGGCCCGAGGAAGCGCGTAGCGCGGCGAGCACGTTGTCTAATGCGAAGCGCGAGAGTAACGAGCCGGCTACATTCCTTGTCCGCGGAGCATTGAGCTGCGCTCCTCTCCTGCACCGTCCGCGCGCCGCTCTCCTCCCGCCCGGCGAGCATACCCGCCCTTATCGGCTCCGCAGCGGCGGCGAAGATTGCCCCGAGGTACCTCGACCACAGCGCCACCCACCACATAGCCGGCGGCGGGAGTACTTCTCAGAACTTGGACTCAGTGCGAAACGCACCGTCAAGATTCGAGGACTCCTCACAAGTGGAGATCAAGGGTGCGGCTCCGTCATCTTCACCGCCAAGACGGCGAAAGACCGGCTTCTCTGGCGTCTACTACATCCCTCAAGGCCAGAACTCCATCATCAGCTTTGGGGCAATTTGGGCGAGAACGGGTCGGTGGAGATCGAGCACGGTGTGTTTAGGGTGCAGGACCGCAGCCACCGGCTTCTCGCCAAAAAAGCGGGGGAGCAACCGCCTCGCTCCTTCACGTCTGTGGCGCAGCCTGACCTCTACCTTGCAGCCGCGGCAACGGCCTTTGGAGAGGGAGGTGGCACGGCGCTTTGGGCACCTCAACCCGAGGCCACAGACGGCTCGGGAGCAAGGAGATGGTCAGGGCATGCCGCACGTCGACCACGTGGAGCGATTCTCGCGACACCTGCGCGTCCCTCACCAAGTCGGGCGGCTCCCTTCCCTCGTCGGGGCCCGGCTTCCGCGCCACGGAGAAGCTGGAGCTCGTGCACGGCGACCTCTGCGGGCCCGTGACCAGCCACACACGAGGCCGGGCGCTATCACTACTCGTCGACAGCGTCTCCGTACATGTGGGCTGTCCTCCTCGGGCTGGCAAAGGCGAGGCTCTGGTGACGCCATCAAAGCGCCCACCCAAAACATTGCGGAGAAGGAGTCGGACCATGCTTGAGTGCTGCGCGCAGGCAAGCGAGGCGAGTTCACGGCGGCTGGAGTTCGCGGCGTCGCTGCGCCGGCGAAGGGATCAGCGCCCGCACTTCTCGCCCGTACACCCCGGCCCGAGCAGGTCGTCGGCGTCGGAACGAGCCAGTGGTAGCCGCGCGCGCCCTCCTCGAAGCGAGAGGGATGCCGATCTGCGGGGAGGCGGTGATGGCTGCCGTCCACCTCCTCAACCGCTCGCCCACCAAGGCACTCGGACCAAGGCGCCTTACGAGGCATGGCACGGGGCCCATGGCCGCGATCCCAGCTACTTCCAGCGTCTTCCGGTGTCTCGCGTTCGTCAAGGAGCTTAGCCCACGTTGGCAAGCTCGGCGGCCGGGGCACTCACGGGGTCTTCATGGGCTACCCCGACGGGCGTGAAGGGCTACACGCATTCGACCCGAGACACAGCAGGCGCATCGCACGTGACGTGATGTTCGGCGGGAGGGGCGAGGTTGGACATGGGGCAAGATGGTCGACGACGGTTCGAAGCTTCGACACTTAGCGACTTCGTCGTCGACTCGCCCACTTCGAGGGGAGCCGGGGGAGCTAGCAGCTCGTCTTCACCGAGCTCATCTACCTCTACACCACGCCATCGGCTCCGGCGAGTCACCGGGCCACGCCCGTGCTCCTACACCGGAGCCTGCGCTGCCACGCCCAGCCATCGCTACGCCCGCCCTTCTTCTACACCGAGGCGCCGCAGCCCCACGTACTCTACACCGTCCGCCTCGCACCATCTACACCGCTCTCCCGCCGGTGCTTACTTCCCCAGATCGACTTCAGTGCCCGGTCCACGGCGACGCAGCGCCGTGGAGATTCGCCCGGCTCCGCTGTCCCACGACGAGGACCGCATCGACGCTTACTACGACGACGAGCCCCTCCGCT
This sequence comes from Chrysopogon serrulatus, assembly GCA_015844335.1. NCBI lineage: Eukaryota > Viridiplantae > Streptophyta > Magnoliopsida > Poales > Poaceae > Chrysopogon > Chrysopogon serrulatus. Next base: position 28,376 of record JADLZL010007661.1, on the reverse strand, counting down.
ACCGCACCATGGATTACATCCTCGGCGAAAAGCCCGTCCCGAGCTTGCTCAAGACGACGACTTCGGCGGAGCTACTCCTCGCCGTCGACGACGACGAGCCCCGCTCTTTTCGAGAGGCGGAGAGATGCGGCTTGGCGGGCCGCGATGAAGGAGGAGATGGACTCTCGCCGAGCGGAACCGCCGCGTGGGAGCTTGGCGATCTTCCGACCGGCCACCGCGCTATCACCCTTAAGTGGGTGTACAAGCCGAAGAAAGACGAGGCCGGGCGGTGATCAAGCACAAAGGCGAGGCCGGTGGCTCGTGGCCGTCGCATGCCAGGGAGAGTCGACCCGACGACGCCTTCGCGCCCGTTGCACGGATGGAGTCCGTCCGGCTCCTCCTCGCTAGCTGCCCAGGAGGTTGGCGCGTCCACCACATGGACGTCAAGTCGGCCTTCCTCAATGGTGATCCGAAGGAAGAAGTCTACGTTCGCCGGCCGCCCGGGATTCGTCATCCCCGGCAAGGAGGGCAAGGTCCTCCGCTGCGCAAGGCCCTCTACTCTTACTTGCGGCAGCACCCCCCGAGCTTGGAACGCCAAGCTGGACTCCACCCTCAAGCAAATGGGGTTCCAGCGAGAGTCCTCACGAGGCCGCCGTCTCTACCGGCGGGGCAAGGAGGCAATGCCCCGCTGGTGGGCGTGTACGTTGACGACACCGGTGATCACCGGCACCAAGGAGGAGGAGATTGAGGCATTCAAGGCGGAGATGAAGTCCGTCTTCCGGATGAGCGACCTCGGCCTTCTCTCCTTCTACTTGGGGATCGAGGTCCACCAGGGACAGCTCCGCATCTCGCTTCGCCAGACTGCCCTCGCCAAGCGGATCGTCGAGTTGGGTGGCCTCACGGGCCGCAACCCAGCTCACACCCCCATGGAGGAGAAGCTGAAGCCGAGCCGGGAGAGCACGGCAAAGGAGGTGGACGCGACGCAGTACCGGCGCATTGTGGGGAGTCTTCGCTACCTCGTCCACACGCGCCCGGACTTGGCGTTCGCCGTGGGCTACGTCAGCCGGTTCATGCAGCGACCGACGACGGAGCACCAGCAGGCCGTGAAGAGGATCCTCCGCTACGTCTCGGGGACCTCCGACTACGGGCTTGCGCTACCCGAGGTGCCCCGGAGCAGCGCACTTCATTGGGTACAGCGACAGCGACCACGCCGGGCGACATCGACACGAGCAAGAGCACGGCGGGGCGCTATTCTTCCTCGGCAAGTGTCTCGTGAGCTGGCAGTCCATCAAGCAGCAGGTGGTGGCTTTGTCGAGCTGCGAGGCGGAGTACATCGCTGCCACGACCGCTTCCACACAAGCGCTTTGGCTGGCCCGTTTGCTGGGTGATCTCCTTGGGAGGGAAGCCGAAGCGGTGCAGCTGAGAGTGGACAGCAAGTCTGCCTTGGCATTGGCGAAGAACCCCGTCTTCCACGAACGCAGCAAGCACATTCGAGTGAGGTACCACTTCATCAGGAGCTGCTTGGAGGAGGGGAGCGTCAAGGCTGGGTACATCAACACCTCGGATCAGCTCGCTGACTTCCTCACCAAGTCCCTCGGGCGAGTCAAGTTCCGGAGCTTCGTGCCAGGATTGGGATGGCTCGAATCCACCCGGAGGCAACGCACAAGCCTTAGGGGGAGATTGATAGACTAAGTCTAGTGCTTATCTAGTGTAATTGGTGGCTGTGTCCCCACCCTTATCTTTACCTTGCTTAGCACCTAAGTTTCCTGTTTTACCCTTTACTTGGCTCTCAAGAAGATGCCTATATGTATCCCCCCAAAACTGCCATTTTGGCTTGGCTAATGAAATAGAAAATCTGCCCCAAATCCTGAGATTTGTTCCAACAGGATAAACCTCGAGCCCCTGCCAACGACCATGCCTTTCCCTCTTATTCAGCTACAACCAGTGCTTCTACAATATTTAGAGTTGCACCATAAAAAACACACTTGTTGTGGTGTGTCCATAATGTCCAGGCTCCAAGGATAATGAGGGAGTTGATCCTTTACTTTTTGCAGAAAGGTTATGGGTTTTATGCAATTAATTAATTAATTAATTAATTAATCTAGTCTCGTGCATGAACCATGATTTGTGTCATACTGTTGTAAGGTTGTCCTGTTTCATTCATGTATCCTCGCCAATATTTTAAAAGGCGACGCCTAGCTCCACCTTGGCGCTAGGTCGAGCTGTATCACCTCACTTAGCACCTAGGTGTCTTGTCTAGTTTTTTTTTTTTTTTTTTTTTTTTTGGGTGTGTGTAGAGATGTTTTGGGCTTGATATATGCTTGAAAATGGAACATATTAGATTAGAGATGGAGGAAGATGAGTTGCAGTATATCACTCATGGATGTATGATAATCAGTTTTTTTAGCAGGATTATTCTAATCACCCACATAAAGTACAAACGCCTTGTAAATGGAGTTTACTAAGAGTAGACAATTATCAATGTTTTTTTTTTCAACTTTGATGGCCAATTAAGAGTAAAGATGAAACTAAATGTAGTAAATTGATTTTCTGATAAAAAGCTATTTAAGAGAACAATACTTATATTGCATATAGAGATTGAAGATACAAAATGATAGTGGAATCATTTTGAAAAGCACTTGCATATTATAAATATTTTCATAAATATAACATAGATAAAATGCCAAAGTTGCATCTGAATAACTAGTGGATGCCTGGAACAACACTCTTCCCTTACCAAAGGAGCACATTATATTATGAAGCCTCACATCTAACAAAATAACCAAAAGATAATAATAGTATACCTGAAGAAACAGTGCATAATCATTACACCTGCTTCACATCTTTTTAAAATCTTGATTTCTTAGTTGCCATTGACTTCCAGGTATGCATCTACTCATCACCATTAACTCTGTTAGCACATCAAAGATGCAGGAACTAGAAGATTTCTCAAACTGTTGGTTCATTTACGGGAATGTGACTGCATGCTTGCGTTTTTAAAATTGTTTATACTTGCATTTATCTTGTGATTTTTATTTATTTAGTCTTTCAAAGCTCTTACTCATTTTTGGGTGATTTGTTTAGCATAGTTGACTACTTTACAAGAGACACGTGGCATAACTAATCTTTTGATGCTTTAACTAAAGTAGAATTTGCCTATATTTTGGTTCAGACGTTCACTTATGAACATCCAGTGCTTGTTTTACTTCACTAATTAGTATGTACTCAGTAGAGACTTTTCTATAGTGGTTGGCAAGCAAGGCTGATGTTGGAGAGTGACATTTGCTTCTATTTTACCAGATATTGCTCCGGTTTGTGAAGGAGCTGTTCAACACATAGCTTCTAAGAGATTAGAGATTGGGGGAGTTGACTTGACAAACCTGTTTGCACAAGAACTGAAAAAATCCAATCCATCAGTAAACCTTGATGTTTCTGATGTTGAGAGGCTGAAAGAGCAGTATGCATGTTGCACAGAAGATCAGTCGGCTTTTGAAGCTATAGAAAGCTCTTGCCAACCAGAAAGGCACACTCTTCCTGATGGGCAGGTATTTCTGTCAAATAACAGCCCTCTCTTATTGTGTGATTGATTTTCTACACTAATGCATAATTATTGTGTCCTTGCCTCTTTTCTTGCTTTTGGGTCCAAATACAGTAATGAATCTGTACAAACTAGTCTTATAACCACTTCTTTCTCCAGGTTATATCAATTGAAAAAGAGCGGTACATTGTTGGTGAAGCTTTATTTCAACCACGTATATTGGGCTTGGAAGATTATGGTATCGTTCACCAGCTAGTTACTAGTGTCTCAAATGTTTCATCAGAGTACCATCGTCAGCTGCTTGAAAATACCATGTTATGTGGTGGCACCGCATCAATGACTGGTGAGTTATTGATTTCACACCTTTATTTTATTCAACCTTGTGAGCTATATGTCAAATGCATATCTATTCTCTAGTTGATATGTACCTTTATTTTATTTAACCTTGTGAGTAATATCATTTTTTTAAAAAACCTTAGTGGATTTAACATATGTTTTCTAGTTGAACACAGCTTCATTCAAAATGAAAATCTGCCTTAGGTATGAACTGATTGTGTGGATGCCAACCTATGCACCACTAGTCTGGTACATTCTCTGTTGTTATGTTCCCTGTAATAAAAAAAGGTATCAGCTTTGATATTCTGTTAGAACTTTGAAATTTCATTTGATAGTTGTCCTATGCATAAGTAGTCAAATATTATGGCGCATACAGGTATGGTTAAGTGCTCAAATATTATGGCGAATATGGGTAGCAATAGTACAACTGTAAATGGAAAGTATGTTAGTTAAGAATTGGTTTGCTGAAACTGATTTATCTCATAGATACATTTCATGTCATGGTTACAGCTTTGCATGTTCAATTGGCTCTCTTGGACAGTTGTGTATACAGCTTGTCCATCTTTATGAATAATTAATCTAAACTCGTCTAGTTTTGCTTGGACTCATTTAATCACTAAGGTTTATTATCTCACTTTCTTTCCTCAAGGCTTTGAGGACAGGTTCCAGCGAGAAGCAAATCTGTCTGCTTCAGCAATCTGTCCATCACTTGTGAAGGTACCCTCATTGCTGCTCCTTGTCAATCCCCTTCTCACTTGCCTGGCTATTACTAACTTAAGCAATGTTTCCTGCAGCCCCCTGAATACATGCCTGAGAACCTAGCAAGGTACTCGGCCTGGTTGGGTGGTGCGATATTGGCCAAGGTCGTTTTCCCTCAAAACCAGCATGTCACCAAGGGCGAGTATGATGAGACGGGGCCATCCATTGTGCACAAGAAGTGCTTTTAGAGAACTGCCTTGAACTAGCACGGTTGGTGCACCATTTGCAGCTGTTAATGTCACAGATGTGCTCATACCTTAATGTTGCAGGCGCTGATGCTTGTGTGTACACCTTACTCCAGCCACAGTTCATACCTGACTGTTTGCAAAGTGTTGATGCATCTAGCTCGGTTAGTTTGTATTGCCCCTTAGGTTTATTTAGAGTGCAATAGAGTGTAACATCGCCATGTATTTGTTAGTTTTAGCCAATTGCCCATTTGTACTACTAGTAGTATCAGATTCCCTTTTCAATTTACATTATGATCCATTATCTGTTCAGCTACTGCTAGTGAAAGAGTTATTTGGATCAAGCCCACAAACTAAGCGTGTCATAGTTTCTTAGGCATATGTTTAATTCAGACCATATAAATTGTACGCCATGCTTTGTTAGCCCTGCGTCCCATGATCCTTTGTGATGCGCCACACTTTTTTTGCTGTCGCTTACCTATGGTGAGGTGAGTTGTGGTAATACGTGACTAGCAACAAAGCATGCCTTTAATTAAGATAACGCACGAGGATGGCCACATCAACTAGCAAATGGACGCATGCCGTTCGTTATGGATCTGGTTGATGTAATGACGACTTATTAGAGCAAGGATAATAAAACCATTCTTAGTGGGGTTTTTATGGCTTATTTTTCATTACATCTAATTTTTTAAAACAGTGCAAAAGAATTTTATCCTCATGAAATTATCTATACTTCCATGAAAGTCTCACAATCTCTTTATTAACATAATGTTACATTAGCGTATTTAATGCCCATATAAAACTTAAATGCAACTTTTATTGAGATTGACCTAAGAGGCTATAAGCTGATTAAATGGTGAGGAGGAAGAGAGGGGAAAAGAAAAGAGATTGAGGTGGAGGAGAGGGGAGAAGAAAAGAGAAATGGACTGTAGCTTACAACAGTTAACTAATATTAATCTTGCTCTTATAGACTTTGATCTGTCTGTTTAGTCGCAACACTAATATATATATATATATATATATATATATATATATATATATATATATATATATATATCAAATTTTTTTTGGAAGATTATGATACCAAAACCGGGGTAAGCTTGGACCTACGGCGCACAGATTTTTGTACTTTTGTTTTTTTCCCGAGGAAGTTTTCGTAGTTTTGTGCTCGAGGGCACCGACAAGATTGAAATATTTCGGAAATTTTAGGGCGCCTTTGGAATACAGGAAAAGGGGAAACGTAGAAATAGTATAGGGATGCATGTGTAAAACATGGGATTGTAAAATGTAGAAATGTTGGATGAAATGTTGTTTGGCTGGGGAATAGGATAAACAAAGGATTCATTTTGTAGGAATGGGAAGATCTAATCAAAATAATACCAAATGCATGCTTTGCATATGTTTCCTCTCTTTGTGATAGGGTAGAACAAGCCATAATGCACTATTACATATATTAGCATCAGCATTCATCTCCTCGTATTTCATGCATGGAAATTTTTTCAAGAGATTTGAGTGGATGTTAGAAATCCTATAGAATCAACACCAAAAAAATCGTATAACAGCTATAAATTCGGTTGCAATGTATAAGTATGTTTACTAATTTTTTTGTCCCATTATCTCCTTCGATATGTAGGTCTCTCCATTCACCACTAGCATAAAGACTCCATTCACCCTAGCATAAAGAGTTTTGGCCAGTTCTACTATAAAGAGTAGTATACATAATGCACGATGAATTAGGAGGGGTTAGAGTCTTGATCGACTTACAACTTTTCTGTCTATGATGTGATGACTCGTGCTTATACAAGTTATAATAGGATACGTCGGATTGCAATACAAAGCTTGATTCTAAGATGTGTTGAAACAAATGACAGCCATTGTAACATACAATGACATCTTAAAGAAATAATGGGTTCTTTTGTCCGTATTTTTATACTTCTTACAATATGTTTTCGCCCCTCTCTCTATCTCATATGTTATCAGACTCACAGCTCATGATCATATGCCTTACATAGAAGAGTGCATGCGCGTCCAACAATGATACAAAGTCCAATTTCAAAGCATATTAGAATATACAAATGACATGGTCACCGAATAAATTTTTGTACCATAAATCATCTATATAACCAACCAATACTTATACATTCCGTTTACAACGCATACGGGCATGTTTTGCTAGTCAACACCAAAGGATGAAACCTTCACCAACAGTATTCTTCCAAAATTCCTCCAAATATTCTATGATCCAAAGAAGCCCTTATAGTTTAGATTTAGATTCGACGTATTTATCATGTGCAACTAAGGCCTTGTTTAGATGGTGAGAGGAGAGAGATTGAAAAGTCCCAGTAACTTCGTTTTTTATTTGGTAAATATTGTCCAATCGTGGCCCAACTAGGCTCAAAAAGATTCGCCTCGTGATTTACAACCAAACTATGCAATTAGTTATTTTTTATTTATATTTAATGCTCTTTACATGCGGCAAATCATTTGTGAGAGGAGAGAGATTGAAAAGTCCTCAGCATTTCGTTTGTATATGGTAAATATTGTCCAATCGTGGCCCAACTAGGCTCAAAAGATTCGTCTCGTGATTTACAACCAAACTGTGCAATTAGTTATTTTTTATTTATATTTAATGCTCTTTATATACGGGTACAAATTGATGTGATGGAGAGAGAGTGTGGAAAAACTTGCAAGTTGCAAGTGCACCTACACAAGGCCTAAGCAAGATCCATTTGCCACCAGGCAACGATAAATTCCGCCCGTCAGCATCCAGCTCGGTCCGTTCCAGGTGACAAAAATACCAGCCCAGCACCAGCAGCCCATCTAAGCCCATGAGGACAGTACCCCGCACAGGAGCACGCCAGTACACGCGCAAGAACACCGTGCCGCCGCCGCCTAGCTCGCTCCCCTGCTCCTAGCGCCTTTCGAAGCATGTCACCGCCGCCGTTGCTCAAGCACCTGCCCCCGGCAACCGCCGCCGCGGCCTCTCCGCGCGCGGTCGCCACCCCGAGAGGCACCGGGGTTCGCGGCCCCTGTGCACTCCCGACTCGGGGCCTCCGGTGCTCAGCCTCCACCGCCGTGGCCGGAGCTTCCACTGAGGTGACGACGCACGCCGCCTCCACGTGGAACTTCCCGGAATCCTGCTATTGAGGTATTGGTTGCTCGTGACTTACGGGTTGTGCCGTGGTGTTCAGATGGCTGATGCTTCGCTGGACTGGGCGGAGAGGTCGCTGGAGGAGTTGCGTAGCTTGCCGGACCATGACACGTTCTGCCTGATGGCGCTCTCGCCGCTGGACGGGCGGTACGATCGCTTCGTCAAGGAGCTGATGCCCTTCTTCAGCGAGTTCGGCCTGATCAGATACCGCGTCCTCATCGAGGTATCTGACATCCGGGACAGTTTGAGCTCCTTGCAAACATTTTTCTTCGCGACCGTGCTATTGCAAACACTGTATCTGCCTACAGTTTTGATTGGAGATTGGACGCCTGAGAGCCTGTTTCTGGTGCTACTGTCAATGTTGCCTAGCTGACGTGCCTTTCTTGTTCTTCAGATCAAGTGGCTACTGAAACTTTCTCAAATTCCTGAGATCACTGAGGTGCCTCAGTTCAGCAAGGAAGCCCAGGCCTTCTTGAATGCTATTATTGATAATTTTTGCATTGATGATGCAAAAGAAGTAAAGAAAATTGAGAAAGTAACCAACCATGATGTGAAAGCCGTTGAGTACTTTCTGAAGCAAAGGTGCAGCTCAAATCCAGAGATTGCGAAGGTTGCAACTAGGACCTTAATGTGTACAGGAGTAACTATTTCTGGTTAGACTTAAGCTGAGTGGCATCTTGAACCTGTTTCCAGGTGTCGGAGTTCTTCCATTTTGGTTGTACCTCTGAAGATATCAACAATTTGTCACATGCATTGGCTCTGAAAGAGGGGGTAAATAGAGTTATGTTCCCTGCCATGATCGACATATGCAGAGCATTGTGTTCCTTGGCAACACAAAATTCAGGCTACCCTATGTTGGCTCGAACTCATGGGCAGGTATGACTTATGAAGCCACCTTCACCACAATATTGTATTACACTGTTATACAGCAAGAACAAGAAGATTTTTGTACCCTTTGTTTGAAGCTCCATAGACAGCTCTCAAAGGCCTTCTATGTGAGATATACGATATAAAATAATTACTTATCGGGGCTTAATGTTTCGTAAGTTTGCCTGGTTGATGCAGCAAGGTGATTTTGAGTGATAAATTGATAGGTTCATAATGAAAAGAATGGAATTGAATGATCGATCAACTCTTTCAACTATTTCCAAGGCAACATGGGTGGAGGAAATAACAAACCTGCATTATTTATCAACATAGTCTAGGAAATTTAAAAAGATTATTATACTGTTCTTGCAGATAATCTTCAACAGGAAAAGATTATTATACTGTTCTCTATAAGTAAAAAGTTGTTCTTCAGCAGTGTTGCATTGTGGAGTATAGCTCAGTAACTCTTTCGATGCAATAGCGAGCACAGTTGTCTTGCTCAATTGCTTGTATTTTAGTGGAATGCACTTGCTTTGCCAAGAAAAAAACTTTTTTTTAGTGAACTTGCCAAGAAAAACTTGATTTGGAACCCTGTCTTAAACTGTTTTCAATTCCTGCTTGTAGCCAGCATCACCAACAACCGTGGGAAAGGAGATGGCAAACTTTGCGGCCAGATTATCTGATATAGGAAAGAGTTTCTCGGAGGTGAAGATACTAGGGAAATTTGCTGGTGCTGTTGGCAATTACAATGCTGATGTGGTTGCATATCCTGAAGTTGATTGGCCTAAGGTGGCAGAAGAGTTTGTTAGATCCTTGGGTTTGCAGTTTAATCCCTATGTTACTCAGGTGATCTATATTCTTTGTTTTGACATTTAGTTTCTTCTCTGGTCTTCTACGTTCTTGCACAATTAGGGAGGCTTCTCAAATTCTAGGGTGATCATAACCATCAATGTTGTTGGTTCTGATGCAGTTTTATCCCTTTTTACAGATTGAGCCCCATGACTACATATCAAAGCTCTTCAATCTATTCACCCAGTTCAACAATGTGTTGACTGATTTTGATAGAGACATGTGGTCCTATATATCATTAGGCTACTTCAAGCAGGTAAACTAAAGGGTTGACACCACAGTTTGGGAGTATTAAACTTGTACTTCAAGGAAACAAATTGATGGTATTGATTTTTATCTCCCATATTAACTTGCAACGTCTTCCAAAAATTCTTTTTCAGATACCAAAGGCTGGTGAAGTTGGTTCTTCCACTATGCCTCATAAAATCAACCCCATTGATTTTGAAAATAGTGATGGCAATTTATGTCAGGCGAATTCTATATTATCTGGTATAAGCATGAAACTGCCAATATCCCGGTTGCAGGTATCGATTCAATTTCATGCCTCAATTTCAGTTTCTAACATGAGGTGTCAGGATGAAGATCTGGTGCCTTTATTGATGATACCTATGCGAGATTGTATCATAAATTATACTTACCATCTCATTAGTATATACATATACTGATGAACCACCATGTTGTATCATTGACAGCGTGACCTGACAGACTCAACTGTTCTGAGAAACTTGGGTATGGGATTAGGTCATTCTCTATTGGCTTACAAAGCTACCATGCGTGGAATCAGCAAGGTTCAGGTAGGTGGCCCAGAGCTTGTGCTTTGTCTCTTTACAGATGATATAGTTGATGCATGTTTAATTTTTAGCTTATGATTATTAAGTATGTGCAGGATGCTTGATGATCAAGCAGATAGACCTACCTTAACACTTGCTCTTTTCATAAGTTTTGGCCTGGCATGGGAAAAATACACTATAAATTAGTGGTGACTGCTAGGCGTAGGCGTTTACCCAACTAAAAGTTGACACCACACAAACCAGCTGAGGATAACTTTGTAGGATAAGGATGTTCCTTTGTGCAGTGCCCAACTGCACGTACTTGCACCCTTGGACCATTGCATGGGAATATCAGACGTTTACTCTTCTTTACCATTGACCTGAGACATGCATTTTAGAGGTAATTATAATCAGGCTAGAACTTCTATGCTGATTGGTGCCTATACAGGTGAATGAATCATGTTTGGCTGAAGACTTGGAGCAAACTTGGGAGGTCCTTGCTGAGCCAATACAGACAGTAAGGCATCTGTTTTCTTCTGTCAATCTGCCCTTGAATTCTGTTCTGGTTGCTGTTAGAAAGTGCTTATTGTGTGCGCAGCAGGCATGTATGTATCACGTTACTGTTATTGCTCTTTGTAGGTGATGCGAAGGTATGGAATACCCGAACCTTATGAGAAGCTGAAGGAACTGACGAGAGGCCAAGCTGTCACGAAGGACAGCATGCAACAGTTCATTGATGGTCTAGACATACCGGAGGAGGTTCGATCAAAGCTTTCGAAGCTAACCCCGCACTCGTATACTGGGCTAGCAGAGGATTTGGCCAGAGACATCGAGAAGTGGGTTGATCTTGAATCTGGATTTCAAATCAAGTGAGTTTTCATTTATTAAAAATGGATACCTCTCCATATTTTTTTTTTCCTTTTTGATTGGCAACGATGGAGAAAAAAATAACAGACCAGAACCCTAGAAAAACCGAAGTTCAATGCTGCGTGGCCTTGAACTGTTGACCAAGATAATTTAACGTGGTTCTCATTTATGATATTTCCGGCACATGTAGATTGCGCCTCAAGGAAATATGCTATCTGTATCTTGACGGAAAATTATCGAGCTAATAAAGTTGCTTGCTCGATTTCTCTGTTAAGTTGCTTTGTTAAGGTCTTGCGGGATGTAAATCATTCGATTTTCGGAATAAAAGCAGACTTTGGTTATCGGAAACACTGAAATGATGCAAATGCAGACATTGGTTCTTGTTAGGTACTGAAATGTGCATTGATTCGTATACAAAGCAAAGCAATAATAGGCTTTGGTCATCGTTAGCTATACATACTCGCTCACATTGGTACCACACGCATTGATTCGAATGAAAAGCAAATGATGCTCGATAGCGACGGAAAAGGAAGTTTACGAACTTACCAGCGAGGCAGGCAGCCGCCCGTTCGTAACTGACAGTCACCAGCGGTTGTTTGTCACGATGGTGTTTCATCCTTATCCGGCGGTCCATCCAGCACCCACTAGTCAACCAGTACCAGCCAGCCTCCGGGAGGACTTTTTTGTTGTACTGTACTGTTCGGCACGGAAGACGGCCGGGGTGAATCCTTCCGTGCTCGCCGGTGCTCTGGTAGCATCTGCTCACCGGGATGGATGAAGAACAGCTGGGCCCGCGCCCCGCGCGCCAAGGAGGAACAACGTTCCGTATCGAATACGCCTTCATGTATGTGCGTTCACTTATCTTATCAGCTGGTTTATGTGACCAGTAGAACGCCTCGTATATCTGTTTGAATATATATGATAGGAACCATGGAGAAAGACGTACGGCAGCCGATCGACCGATCTTGACTACTCCCTCCGCGATCCGGCCGGGCTCCGGCCATGCATCCGAGAGCTATGGCCGCCCGCCGATAAAGGCGTCGCCATCGTTGAGCCGCGGGAAAGAAATGATGACTACATGGAGGACGGCGAGCACTGAGCAGTGCAAGTTGAGATCCTCCTGGCCGGGTGTCATTTGCCACACCACCCATGCATGGTAGAGCTAGCAATCGGGAGACGAAGGCGATCGGCGTTGCTGCATGCGAATGCGATGTTGTAGGATCACGTTCACGTCTGCAAATCTCATCAGGCTACAACCGCAATGATATGGGTGGGAGCCATGGCCACGTGATGGCCCTTGGAATTTTCTTTCGCATCCATGCATGGCGACGTTGATTCTATCTATCGCTGGCTATTGGCTGCAAGCTGCATGCAAACAACTCTGCTATGCCTACCTGGCTACCTCGCCGCCCTTTGCATGCGACCTGCCGTTCGGGACGATCTGTCGAGTGATTTGTCATTTTGACCACAAAAATAAGGAGTATTTACAGGCTAGCAGTTCATATGCTGATTAATTTCTTGCTAGCCAGCATCGTTATGCTAACACAATGCTCGCGGTCTTATTGATCTCATGTTGTGCGTCTTCTCTCTCTCCCTACACTACATTACTATTTACTAGTAGCAACAGTAGTAATCCATGTTCGGCGTTTTATTTTGTTCTGGTCTGGTTGTTCTCATCTGCTTCTGTTGCAAAACGGAAATGGTACGATAGGGGTCGAAGAAGCTAGTACACGTAGTGGCATACAGTACGCTTCTGAATTCTGAATAGTCACGATCCTTATCAAAATTAATGGCGCAGGTTCTCGTCGTACGCATGCAGCAGCGGGACAGCCTTGAATCTGGGGCCAAATTTGTCACAGTTCTGCCGTTCTGGTCCGACCACAGCACAGCTAGCGCATTTGGATGATTGGTTACAGTCCAACTGGCAACCCAGATGTACCAAGACTATTCGACTTCTCATTCTGGTGAAGTAGTGATCACTTATTCATCAGCAAGTGTAGTCTCAGAAGCATCTTCGTCTGCATCCTTTTTCATATTCCAGTATTCCACATACAAAAACAAAAAACGTATAATGTTCAGAAACATCACTTTTTTTCCTGAAAAAGATCAAGAAGGGAAATGCTTTCTAATGAATACTGTTCGAATTTTTTTGGTAGAGAGGGTAATAAACTTACTAATTGTGATCTGACCAGTAGGTTACACTCTCTGCAGCACTCCTGTTTCTCATTTTCCTCAAAATATAGCAGAGAAGACATTCGTCTCAAAGTAAATCAGGTATTGACTTCTTGCTAAAACCGTTCTGTTAATTAATACAGAAAAAATTAAGCTTTTCAAAATTACATCATGAGCCTAACATGCACATCCAAATTTCTCTTCCTCAGTGATGCTCAGCTGTACAGAATTTTGAATCGATACCACTCTCCGTGTGGTCTGTGCTCTGTACCACTCTATCAGACTCTCTGCGTCGTCTCTGTCAATGTAAGCAGCCTTCAGACACACAAATCAGCAGGATGTATGTATTTCTCTGAAGGGACCACAGTAGGGCGCTTTTGTTGCAAATTTTGCACTACTGAGAACACTGCACCGGGTCCTCGCCCATATTTCCCTGCCTGTATCTTGCGGGTGTTCAGTCGTTGCTTGCATACACAAGTTTTCATGAGACCTCGTCAGCACTGTCGCATTTGGTCTTTCATTGGGAGGGGATGGCGACACTGATCGATCGAGAAGACTCACAAGTGCATACACAGAGGATGCAGGAGGATATAAATTGGCAGCAGTGCCTTGTGATCTTGGCTAGTGTCCATTGCCATCTCTCAAGCCCATGCCTTTCCCCCACACCTTTTCACTCTCACAGCATCTGCATTCCCATGCATATTCGTATGGATGGAGAGCAGTCAAGGGATAAGGGGTATGTAGCAACAAAAGGAAAATAAAAAAAAAGAGCATGTATCTTCCATTTGTCGACATATAATGCTATGCATGAGCAACACCAAGCATGCATGACTCTTTTAGCACTAGTCCCTCTCAAAGGCGTCGACAGGTAGTAGATGGCTACTCGATCGAAGCCATGCCCTGTTTAATTTGGTCCATATATAGTGTCTATCAGGAAATTTGGAATCACTCTGAAAGTGATAGACCTTTCGTATCTTTTGGAAATCATGAAGATATTAATTGGGGGAAAACAACGACATATATCTACAAAACCGTACTACGGATCGGAGCTTTATGAACTGTTTGATTTGAGGAATTATGGAACTTTTGGATCAACATACTTATAAGTTTGCGTAGGCCCAACATGATTTTTTCTTATCCTGGTATAATTAATTTCCTGTTTGCACGAAGACTACTTTTTTTACCGTGAGATATTGCACCGGCCGTGAGCTACCACGTTAGAAATGGGAGTTAGGAGCAGTGAAATTCTCTCACCAACCAGCAGACAGCAGGCATGCATATCACATATCAGCAACAAGTAGGCCAGGAGGCATTATTAAGGTGGACTGGTGCCCATCCTTGTCGATCACGACCAATGCTTGGTCATGCTTTTTGGGGTTCCCTGGCCTTGCTGATCATTAGCTATCTCTTTGCAGGATGCGCCCCATTTGCCATCAATTCCAGATCGAGATGAGCTCCAGTCTGCAGCAGCTCGTCATGCATGCAATGATGCACGCCTAGGACTCACTAGTAGGATCCTGCTGTGATTGACCCATGGATTGGAATGCAAGGTGCATGTGTCGGTCAAAAGGAGGAGATGCTGTACTTTGCTGAGGTTTTCACGCTTCACAGTAGCTTAGTGTCCACTACTTTCTGATAATATATAATTAATGTCGATGTCGTCATGACACGGTTTTATTGAGTAGTAATAAGGAGGGAACTATATATTTTTAGTGCTCAATTCATTGCATACCAATGCACTAAGGAGGGAACTATATATTTTTAGTGCTCAATTCATTTGCATACCAATGCACTCTAATTTACTCCTTCTGTTCTATGAAGTTTGTCACTTAAAAACCGTGTTTGTGGGGAGGACACGGTTTTTAACGACAAAGACAATGAGATGGAGGGAGTACATATGTTTGGAGGTATTAGAGAGAAAACTAACTAATTATCAACCCTAGTAACCTCTTAACCTATGTGGGTTAAGTGGACGACCGAATAACGTCCGTGCATTTCCATGTACATGTACATGGACAGCTTTCACTCCCCCTACATGACTTGCACTCCGATGTACAGATTCTGCAGATCTGATTTGGTCCAAACAACAATATTATTGGGAGAGAGTGGCGGTCCAGTTTGTCAGAACAACAGGGAGCAGCCGCCGCCAGCACACCATTCCCTGCTCAACAGCTCAAGGCGGCAGTAGCGCAGCGCCCCCTTCGCCCTTGCATTGCATCTGCTTTCAGGCCGGGCCACACAGACAGACATATTGGCGCCGCAGAGACACTAGTAGGCTTGTACCACTGTACCAGAGATCAAGAAAGTGAATAATGGAATCTGTGCAAAAAAAAGATTCTGAGATCGATGTGTCTCGCGGTCTCGATCACTCTTTCAGATAGATTGATAAAAAGAGGGAGAGAAAGATACAGAGAGATGAAGGGCCTGAGCTCCTCGTGTCGTTCTGTGGCGGTATATATGATGCTGTATTGCTGTTACAGCAGTCTTTTATTTCCATCCAAGCGTATGCGGTATGCTGGATGGATCCTCGATCCATATCCATCATTTGACCTCGGAAGCAAGATGATGACTCCACACTTACGCAAGCAGAGAAGATTTGCCACTGAAAGTGAAAAGTGATTTAGGTGAACATTCCCAACTCAAGCTTCAGTTTTTGGTTCTGGAAATATATAATCACATTTGCTCCAAAAGAATTTCATAGAATTGGGTGATTTAAAAACATAAAAAAACCACAATAGCATAGTTTGGTGGTAATTTAGATGCAAATATAGTGAGTTACTTAGATTATTTTTCATAATACCATAGTGACTAATTTTAGGGTAAATTTTGGAAGTCTTGATATCTTTTGTAATGGCATAGGTGGGTAATTCAGATTAAAAGTTAAGTTGTTATTTTATATAATGTTGTATAATGGTAAAGGAGAGTAATTTAGATGCAAAATTAGGGGTTAGTTTATGTTGTCTTTTCATAACAATATGACCAAAATATATTTGATAGCTATTATTATTATCAATGGCGATTAGAGCTAGCTTACTAACTTTGTGCCCAAATATTTTTTTTTTTGATTTTGTGAGAATTTCTAGATTTTACCTTTTGTTTCTAACTACATACAAGTAGTAGTAATAATAGTAAAGAAACAAAATATCTTGATGTCCATTACTTTAATGGCATTAGAGTCTACCAAATTGACGGAGCCATATTTCTGTTGTTTATTGGATTTCATTTCTAGGATTTATCTTGGCGCACATCATGTGAGGATTAATATAGAGTTTCTATCAGAGCCTCTAATTAGTAATAGTGAAAGAGAGCATGCATGTTTAAGGGCCAAATGGCCTCAACAGAGATTTGAATCTCGAGGCTCAAAAAAGTTTAAGGAGCGCATTAACTGCTTAACCTATTAAAAACTATGTTACTCTTTGGCAAGAAATAGGCCCAACACCACTACAAAGGCAAACTAAAGTAGGCCCTCAAGACCACCAAACTAAGCCATGTCCTCCTAGTTACACTGTCAACTATTGTAGGAAATTGCGGTAAAATAACATAGCTATACTAGTGCGTCACACTAAGACATAACAAGTCTATTCTAAAGTTCATACAATGTATCAAGCGCACAACTAGCAAAGTGAAAGTAATGCTCATGAATGAAATATAAGAGACACCCATATTTTCCCCATATGGTGTTGAGTATTTGACACCCTAGTCCTCCATCGAACCGCCTAGGAGCTGGCAAAGTCCAGGTGTAACCAGTCTCATGTCTCTATCCTATTTAGTTTTTCTCCATCTAAACTTATTGTATTTGCATAGTACAATTTTCACACATCATCTTGGACTGTGCTTTTAGCTTTCTACTTTTTTCCAAATAGGTGGAAATATAAAGTTTCAACCAAACAGTTTATCCATAGCTCACTCTAATCCTAAACTTAATTGGCCCTATATAAGGTAGCTTATATAATTAGATGTTTGTGTGACATCTTGAGCTTATATGTACTACACACACAAAAGGCTGCCAAGTTAGCGAGAAAGCTATGTCGTCACGAGCGTCCATATTCGGTTCTTCCTTTTACGAAGACTTCATATTTGGGTCACGCATGCGGGCACCAAGGAGACAGCAATGGGTCTGTGCTCGTTTCATGATGGATGATCGCCCACTAAAGATCAGATTTTTTTTCCTGGAAACATAATGAGGTTATGCGACATATGGTCCATGACTCCATGTCAAGCTTGTGGGAGGAGTGAAGCAAACGTACCAGCACTAGCACCTCATTAAAGCGATATGGCTGTAGCACAACGAGAATCTCTCTCTCTCTCTCTCTGGCACCCAGAGAGAGAGAGAGAGAGAGAGATAGAGAGAGATAGAGAGAGAGGCATCATGCTGTTATGCTATGCTACTTGTATAAATCAGGGCAAGTGTGGTTGCTCCCCCGGTGGTGGACTGGTGGCCTGGCCTCGCAAGTCACAACCGGCTGATAGCTTAGCTGCAGAGCGATCAAAAGTGAAGCTAGCGAGCGAGAAAAGGAAACACCTACTTCTCCATCCCCTAAACATCTCTCGTCTAGCTACTTCCATCCATCTCTAGATTCTAGTCGTCGCCCTTCAACTAGCTCTAGCTAGCCTGAAACCAAGTGCAGCTCCAGCACGCGGCGAGCGAGCTACAATTGAGGCCGATCGATCGATCACTGAGAAGTGACGGAACGAAGCCAATATATAGGAACAAGCTCGCCGGCCGGCCGGCCCGTGCCCGTACTACAAAGGGCTGAAGTGAAGCTCAGGGCATAATATAATCAGCTTTCATCCCTTACTGCTGGTTCGAGGCCTCACTGAAGCAGCTTGTGCTGGCTGCTGCAATGGAGGAGCAGCTCAGCCCGCTGGCCGTGACGCACCTGCTTCAGCACACGCTGCGCAGCCTCTGCGGCGGCGCCGGCGGCCATGACGACGCGCAGTGGGTGTACGCCGTCTTCTGGCGGATCGTCCCAAGAAACTACCCGCCCCCAAAGTGAGTCTTCGTTTCGTTCGACATGCATGCGATGCGCTAGCTAGCTCTTGGAGTCTAGCTTGCTTGGTCCTCCTCGCTCATCGTCGTCCTTGACCTTGACGCGCGCGCTCTCCAAGAGTCCAAGCGATGCGTCTATAGTTTGGGTTTGGTTTGGTTTTCCGGCCGTCTGCTGGGTCGTCGACTCCTCGTCGTCGTCATTGATGCTGATTAAATTGTTTATTATCCGCTGGCTGTTCAGATGGGATCTCCTCCAGGGCGGCATATACGACCGGACAAGAGGGAACAGGAGGAACTGGTACGACCTGCTGCTACCTCATGCTCACACAAGTTATATTAATTATTCCTCTTCAGTTTCTTATGGATTTATTTGTGTGTTGTTTGTACGTGATTCCTTTCCTGGGTTTGCAAATCAAATCAAATTATCTTGTCCAGGATCCTGTCATGGGAGGATGGATTCTGCAACTTCGCAGCCTCTGCTTGTGACCACGAGGGCGCAGCTGCTCCTGTCGCCGCCGCCACCGCCACCTACGACACGGAGTGTGCTGCTGCCGGGCAGGAGGCCGCACACGGCAAGGGCCTGCATCCTGAGCTCTTCTTCAAGATGTCCCACGACATCTACAACTACGGTGAAGGGTACGTACGTAGCAGTAGTAACTAGTAAGAGAGTGTAAGTAAGACACAATTAATAATAGGTCCTAGTAAGATCAGTGTAAGTCAGCCGCAGCGCTCGTGATTACATGCTAATAATCAAGTAATAATCGATCGGGAAGAAAGTTTATTATCGCGGTTCCCGGCCCTGTGCTTGCGTTATTGCAGGTTGATAGGGAAAGTGGCAGCCGACCACAGCCACAAGTGGGTGTTCCAGGAGGCCCCGGAGCATGAGATCAACCTCATCTCCTCCTGGAGCAACCCTGCCGACTCTGTAAGCTACCGTCTCTCTCTCTCTCTCTCTCTCATCAGCTCAGCCGATCCAACAAATTACGTACTCGCTCCCAAATTAACCTCAATTAACTGCAAGCTCTGCAACACTAGCTAGTGAACTGAATACTCCTGTTTGTCTGCACATCGCAGTATCCGAGGACATGGGAGGCGCAGTTCAAGTCTGGCATCAAGGTATTGGGGTTTTAGGATGGTTGAAAAAGCTCAGCATGCAATGCATGACCAAAGCTGACCGTGCACTTCTTTTAATTTGTTGTTGCAGACCATCGCTCTGATCGCCGTCAGAGAAGGCGTCGTGCAGCTTGGCTCCATGAACAAGGTACACCCATACTGTTCTCTCTAGCACCCACTCCGATCCAATCAACTCACTCACTCAGCCGCTGCACTGCATGCACTGCAGCGTGACTTGGTGCGTGCATGATCTCGCTTCTAGTACCATCAGCTTCTTGCAGCGTGCGTGCATGCACGACAAGACGTACACACTAATATGTACCTGCGCACGATCGATCGTGCGGCCGGCGTGGCACTGTGCTACTGTTTGTTTGACGAATTTTGCATGCTGCCGTTGCGTGCATGTCTTGCTCTATGCACATGTACATATAATACGCACGCACGCCGCAGGTGGCGGAGGACCTGAGCTACGTGGTGATGCTGCGCCGCAAGTTCGGCTACCTGGAGAGCATCCCGGGGGTGCTGCTGCCGCACCCGTCTTCGGCCGCGTTCCCGGCGGCGGCCGGGTGCGTCGCTGGCGCCGCCGCGGACGCGGCGGCCTGCAGCTGGCCGCCGGGATTCGTCGTGCCGCCGCCGCAGACGATGGAGCTCTACGACCCCTACGCCGCGGCGGCGGCGCAGATGCACATCGTGCCGTCCATGAGCAGCCTGGAGGCGCTCCTGTCGAAGCTGCCTTCGGTCGAGCCTGCAGCGGCCGGCGGCGGTGGCGGTGGCGGTGGCATGGCGGCCGCGATGGCCACCAGCAAAGAGGACACGGACGGCGACGGCGGCATGACCGACGTGGCCGCAGGGAGCGGCGGCGTCGCTGCAGGCAACGGTGGCGAGAGCACCAGCGTTGCTGCCGCCGCCGCCACTACTACTGCTACTAGTGCGGCCGCAGTATCTTACTACGTCAACGTGGCCAAGCCCAGCAGCGAGGGATTCTAAGCTAGTCCGTCTCCGTCTCCGTCTCGAGTTGGCGCCGATCAGCTGCGCGTAGGCGTCAGTGCAAGCATGGTAGTTGCGACGTCTTTTTCCTATAGAGCGCGCCGCGTTGCATGATTACTCTACATGGAACCAATCATGTGTCGTGCTCCGTCCTGTGCTGTACGTACGTGTCCTTTGGCGTAGCCGTACCTCGCGACGTACGTACGTACGTGCGTGCGTGCGTGTACTGTACCCGGCCGATCAATCAAAACGGTTGGTTATTATAAGGTCGGTCGACAGAGACATGTAGCTAGCTAGTAGCTTGTAGTAGTAGTACATGCATTCAGTGCGGTCGGTATATATATTATTGAATGTATGTTTGAGTTCTGTGCATGATGCAGTGCTAGACTGCTAGTAGCTAATCAAAGGACTTGGCATGCACCAGTGCACCACTGACCACACTCCATGCTAGTAAAGTGGAGAGTGGAGACTATATATATTTAATTTTGTTCTGAAAGAAAATGACTTTCGGCAACGCAAAATTAATAAATAGTGATGTACTAGTATTGGAACTAATTCATTCCTGGTGCACGTACGTACAGTGCAGGAGGGGCACACACAGGGCCCCTGTTGTCACGTTCTGGATCCCACGCACGTCCGAATCGATTCGGTCGGTTTTTTCTTCTACAAGCGGTCCAAATGAACAGCATCCCGGACCGATCGACCGAAGGCGCCACTACTACGGTCAGCACTCAGCAGCAGCTGCAAACTGTTGCGCATGTAACGAATCTCGTGACTTGATTGCTGCTGTTCCTGCTGCTGCCTCATTGAAAGACGGCACCGAACTCGCGCCGCGCGTGTCCTCCGATCCGCTGACATGGTTTTCCTGGCCGCTGCTGTTCATGTGCCGCCCACAGCACGTACGTACAGGACGTGTCTGTCGTGGCAGCCGCACGTACGGGGACTCGGATCCATCGGGAACGCCGAGCTGCAGTGCTCGTACTACTACTCCTGCCGATCGAGAACCATAAAGAGTTGTCGTAGCCGAACGAACCGTCCCCGCCGTCCGCCGGCCTGCCTGCCCTGATTGTTCCTGGGCCCCGAGGGTCCGGCCGGCGTACGGCTGTTCCGTGACGAGATCGACAGAGGCTACAACGACGACGGTCGGGGCCCGCCCCGTTGAACGGAACCACCGTACGGTACCCTCGCCAGCGTCCCATCATCCTGTCTCCCGCCGCGCGCCGCCGTCCGCATGCACGCTCCTCCGCATCCTGGTATATGCTGATCGAGCGAGCGAGGCCGCGGCGCGAGGCGCGAGTACGTGCGCGCGCGCCCGCCTCACAACTCGCGAGCTGGAGCACGGACCCCGCGGCGGTATCGGCGGATCGGCCGGCCGGCCCCGAGGGATTTGGGAAACGTGACAGGGTCACACGGCCGAGAGCGAACTGTACGTGCGAAGGATCATGAGGCTATCAGGTCTTGGATGGGTACTCGCACACAGACACACTCATCAGGTCGTCTCACTACGCATGTGCGCAACAGCGCCCGGCAACTGTTCACGTCTTTGACCGCACAGTGGCCAGGGGTTGCTCGAGACGGGACATGTCCCTCTCGGCTACGAACGACACGACAGGCCCCAATTGACGTGCCAACCTCCTCTCATCCCCTCGTGCGCGCGCGCGGCGCGGCCGCGACCTCCGGTCTGGCCGGTACGAGCCGATGTGGCCGTGTTCCTGGCCGCGCTGCCGGTTCCTGGCCGCGCTGCCGGATATATACTGCCGGTTTGACCGGACGCGAACATGCATGCGGCATGCTGCTCGCTCGGATAACGCACGCACGCGACGGCATGCTGATTTCGCTCAAGCTTCGGGCGACCTATCGTTTGGGGTCGTCGGGACTCGCTCGCGTTACGGCGCAAAGCATGCACGTCAGTTGTACAGTTGTTCAGGGGGCGCGGCCGCGCGGGAGGTGTTCCGTTCCGGTGCGGCCCCGGGGGGCTGCTTAGCGGCGGCGTGATAAATGGCGTCACTGTTCTCGTCAGCTTTTGTACGGAACGGAGGAAAGCGGCAATCGGCAACCAGCCCGGTTGACATTGGGCCCAACTGTGGCCCAACCAGCCTGTGAGAAGCAGAACTTGGGAAAGGGGAAAGAAGACAGAGGAAGCAGGAAGACGAATGATTTGAATTTAGAAATAAGTGTTTGATACAATTCTTCTCTGATTTCCCTTTCTCTTCTCTCGGTTCTACTTATACTATCTCTCTCAACTAGTTAATCCACGTGGGCCCTGTAGTGCGGACGTTGGGTCTTCGAGTCCTTCTGGGCCTTGGTGCTGACGAAGCCTCTGGCAAGTCAGGCACCGCTTCTGGATCAGCAGCTGGACTTCGGTTGCTGACATCCCCCACCTCTTGAGAGCCGGCATGACCCCATGCCGGTGCATGAGGGAACTGTTGTCGAAGAGGCACCAGGTTCTCCCAAGTTGCAAGCTCGGCCGGAGAGTTGGACCAATGCACGAGACCCTGTTCCATGGGCCGATCGCCTACACTCCAAATGACGCAAAATACTGGCGAGGAACCTGAAACAGCTTAAGGTCAGTAGGAAGCGCCAGGGAGACCTGCTGATCGCCAGGGGAAGCCTTGAGCTGGGAAACATGAAAGACATCATGAATAGAACCTGACGGTGGGAGTGCCAACTTATATGCAACCGAGCCAATACGCTCAATGATCTTGTATGGGCCAAAGAACCGGAAGGAAAGCTTGTTGCAAGAGCGACGTGCCAATGAAGATTGAACTTAAGGCTGGAGCTTGAGGAACACCATATCACCCACCGCAAAAGACCGTTCGAGCGCCCTTTATCCGCCTGCCGTTTCATACGTTCCTGGGCCCTGAGAAGATGTTGCCGAACCAAGGACTGCATGAGCTCTTGGTTTGCCATCCAATTCTGCAAATCTGGAACCGGAGCCAAGGATTCAACGTCCAATCCAAAGTGACGCGGCGGATTGCCATAAAGGACCTCAAATGGGGAGCGGCCCAATGCAGAATGAAACGAGGAATTATACCAATACTCAGCCAACGACAGCCAGCGGCTCCAATGGGATGGACAAGCGTGCACAAAGCAGCGCAGATAGGTTTCCAAGCATTGGTTGACGCGCTCCGTGTGACCGTCAGTCTGCGGATGGTAAGAAGAACTGAGGCAGAGGCGAGTACCGGCTGCACGAAAGAGCAATTGCCAGAATCGACTTGTGAAAACACGGTCCCGATCCGAAACAATTGCCTTTGGAATCCCGTGGAGGCGGAAGACAGAATCCAGGAACAGTTTGGCGACTGTGGCTGCTGTGAATGGATGTCGAAGGGGCAGAAAATGTGCAAACTTGGAGAACTTGTCCACCACGACCAAGATAGCGTTAGCGGACCCGCTGACCGGCAAGCCTTCTATAAAATCCATCGTGACAACCTCCCAAGATGCTGACGGCACTGGCAACGGCTGCAAGAGACCCGGGTATTTGACTCGCTCGGGCTTTGCTTGGAGACAGATCACACAAGACTGAACAAAAGCCCACACATCCTTCTTGAGGCCAGGCCAGAAGAACAAACGTTTCAGGCGACTGTAGGTGGCAGGAGCACCTGAATGGCCTCCGACTGGACTAGCGTGAAACTCCATCATGACCTGGTGTTGGAGAGACTTGCAGGATCCCAACCAAACACGGCCCTTATGCCTGAGGACACCATTGTGCAGAGTGAACGGTGGTACAGAGTCAGGCGCTAAGGACAACTTAGTAACAAGACTGCTTGTCGCCGGATCCGACATATAAGAAGTGACCACCTCTTCTAGCCATTGATGAGTTACCGAGGATACCGCAAGCAGGAGGTCTGGGTGAACACGGCGGGACAGCGCATCTGCCGCGCTATTTTCA
Organism: Chrysopogon serrulatus; assembly: GCA_015844335.1. NCBI lineage: Eukaryota > Viridiplantae > Streptophyta > Magnoliopsida > Poales > Poaceae > Chrysopogon > Chrysopogon serrulatus. The sequence goes on along the minus strand of JADLZL010007661.1, from coordinate 3,924 downwards.
GAGCCCTTGCGATACTGAATGCGGTACTGGAGACCTTGCAGGCGGGCGAACACTTTTTGTTGCCAAGCTGTATGTAGGCGCTGAGTATTCAAATGTGTCAGACTCTGGTGATCGGTGTGTATCACAAACTCAGCCTGTAACAAGTAATGCCGCCAATGATCCACTGCCAATAGAATAGCCAGATATTCTTTCTCATATACTGTGAGGCCACGATTCCGAGGACTGAGTGCCTTACTAATATATGCTATTGGATGACCCTGCTGATGGAGAACAGCCCCAATGCCTGAACCTGAAGCATCAGTATCAATATGGAAAGGCTGAGAAAAGTCAGGCAATGCAAGCACCGGAGCTGTACAGAGTGCTTCCTTGATCAACTGAAAGGCTTGAGAGTGGGAATCTGTCCAGACAAACAACTGATCCTTTTTGAGGAGATCTGTCAGCGGTTTGGCTAGAATACCGAAGTGTTTGATGAATTTCCGATAATACCCGGCCAGACCAAGAAATCCCCGAAGCTCCTTTACTGAAGATGGAACGGGCCACTCCAAAACCACCTGCACTTTGGATGGATCAGTAGACAAACCTGCTGCACTGATGATGTGACCCAAATAAGAGATGGACTCACAAGCAAAGTTACATTTGGATAGCTTCAATTTCCATTGATCATCACGAAGCCATTGGAACACCTGCTTGAGATGACAGATGTGATCCTCAAGAGATGAACTATAGACCAAAATATCATCAAAGAACACAATGACAAACTTCCGTAAGCCAGGAGCAAGTGTCACATTCGTCGCGCCTTGGAACGTACCCGGTGCACCGGTAAGACCGAAAGCCATTACTCTGAACTCATACTGACCCAGATGAGTTTGAAACGCAGTCTTATGTTCCTCCCCCGATCGGAGCAGTATCTGGTGGAAGCCCGCGCGAAGGTCAAGTGTGGAGAACCAGCAAGCGCCGTGTAACTCATCCATCAACTGATCAAATACAGGCACTGGAAACTTGGATTTCTGGGTAAGTGCATTGAGCTGGCGAAAATCCACACAAAACCGATAACTGTTGTCCTTCTTCTTGACTAACAGTACTGGAGAAGCGAATGCACTGGCACTGGGCTGGATTATCCCTTGTTGCAGCATATCCTGGACCTGACGTTCGATCTCATCTTTAAGCTTGGGAGGATACCGATAGGGCCTGACAAACACTGGTTGTGCACCAGGAATTAGCGGAATCTCATGATCACAGGCGCGAGATGGGGGCAAAGACTCAGGCTTGTCAAATAGATCCTGAAACTCAGACAAAAGAGGTTGTACTGCTGGGTGAATCTGCTGCTGCTGGGAAGAATCAGAGGCAGACGGTGCCAACATGTCAACCTGTAAGAGCAATTGCTGCGGGCTGGATGGCGACAACCCCTGAAGCACACTGATACCCCCTTGATATGGAACAGCCAGCCACTTATGGCGCCAATGGACTTGCATCGGACTGTGGTCCTCCAACCAGTCCATGCCCACAATCACATCAAATGTAGCCAAGGGAAGCGATCTGAAATCAGAACGAAACGTACACCCACCCACTGTCCAAGGCACTTGGTGCAATACTGCTGAACTTGTAAGTAAGCCACCCCCAGCCACTTGAACAGAGCGAGGGACTGAATCAGATTGTATATCCACCAGCTTGGTGACCAAAGCTTCATTAATGAATGACGAAGAACTCCCGGAATCCACCAAAATCTGGACTGGAATATGCTGAACCAACCCAACCGACGACACCGTGCGCGGGGGCACCCTGCATCGAAAGCGGACTTTCGACAATGCCAAAGATCAATGTTCCGATTCCTTTGGGTCGGAGACAACCGAATCATCACAGCCATCATCAAGAGAAAAGAAATCCCACAGAGCATCAACGGCTTTGAGTACCTCAGGAGGGCAAGTATGCTCTCGGTGCCACTTGTTACCGCACTTGAAACAAAGGCCCAGGGTGCGCCTATGATTCTTGAGGGCCAGTAGCTTTGATTCCGGGGTCGGAGGCGCCAACGGAGCGGCCACAGTTGAATGTGTGGATCGCTCAACACGAGACGGCGGCGGTGGTAGAGGCAGAGGGGAGCGCGATGTCGACGCCTGACGTTGTGAAGACCAATCACCACCTCGTGAGTATTTAGACACCGGTGTCGCCACCTCTTCCTGCAACAGTGCCAAGGAACAAGCAGTATCGAGCGATTTGGGACGCTGAATCAAGACGACAGCCTTGATGTCAGGCTTGAGGCCATCAATAAAACGCATCGTATAATAGAACGGGTCGGCTTTCTGAGAATATGCAGTAAGCTGGTCGACGAGTTCAGAAAATTCAGTAACATATGCTGCTACAGTGGTTTTCTGGTGGACATTGAACAATTGGCGAAGAAGGAGTTCATACTGGTCGCGATCAAACCTATCATGCAAGAGCTTACAAAAGGTGTCCCAAGAGGCATTCTGAAGTTGTGGCGACACGGACTGGTACCAACGAGCAGCTGGACCCTCTAGATACATCTCAGCGACACTAAGCCAAAGCTGCTGGTCAACTTGGTACATGGAAAAATACTTTTCACAACGGCGACGCCATAGACGAGGATTATCCCCCTCAAACTTAGGAAAAGGCAATTTAGGCAGGCGACCCAGATTAGAATGGAATTGTGTGGAATCTAGAGGATTATGTTGGTGTGGCGACCAGTGAACATATGGATCAGGAGGACGCGGAGCAGGTGGATTCGGCCCCATAGAAACGAACTCAGCGCTCGGAACAGAGTTTTGGGGCGGAGGTAACGTACCCTTGGTCGGGACATGGGTCCACGTCGTGACGACGCCGGACCCAGTATCCCGTGGAGTCAAGACGGCCGCGGTGCCCATCGGGCGGGGTGGCGTTTGATCCGGCAGGGGGCGCACGGACGCCTGCGGCGGAGGAGACAGCAGACCGGGCTGGTGCGGCGATGCGTCGAACACCGAGCGTCCCAATGCTTGGCGATCCGCTGCACCTCCAGCTTGAGATCGCCAACCCGCGCCTCCATCTCTGGCGCCACGCCCGAGGCGAAGTCGCCTCCGTTTCAGCGGAGACGCGGTGCGTCGCGTGTCGTCGTGGACGTGCTCGACGCGGAGTTGCTGGAGCTCGCCGCAGATCGCCTCAAGCGACGCGAACCTGTTGTCGATGTGGAGATCCCGGGCGGCGCGGTCGCGGTCGATGTCAGCGAATCGGCGCTCCCACTTCGCGTCATGATCGTCGAAGCGGCGTCCGAACTCGATCTTCGATTGCTGGATCTCATCCAGGATGCGTTGGAGTTGGGGATCCATCGCTTCACGCGATCTCTGGAAACGCGTGTAGTGGTTGTGTGGTGGTGGATTGGTGGCCAGGACGAGAACGAGTCTCTGATACCAGATGTGAGAAGCAGAACTTGGGAAAGGGGAAAGAAGACAGAGGAAGCAGGAAGACGAATGATTTGAATTTAGAAATAAGTGTTTGATACAATTCTTCTCTGATTTCCCTTTCTCTTCTCTCGGTTCTACTTATACTATCTCTCTCAACTAGTTAATCCACGTGGGCCCTGTAGTGCGGACGTTGGGCCTTCGAGTCCTTCTGGGCCTTGGTGCTGACGAAGCCTCTGGCAAGTCAGGCACCGCTTCTGGATCAGCAGCTGGACTTCGGTTGCTGACACAGCCCCAGGACAAAAGGTAGCTTCTGTTGCACGGTCCAAAAGCTCCAGACGCTCCTCCTCCTCCAGCTGACGCGCTGAGGCTGCTGAGTATGGATGAAAACGGATCGGATACGGACGGATATCACTCATATCATATTTGTTTTCATATTTTTGTCCGGATTCGAATTCGAATACGGATAGTATCAATTATGCCGGATATGATACGACTGGATATCGACATCATAAATATACAATTTAAATATTCGGAT
>JADLZL010007660.1:0-65189 GCA_015844335.1 Chrysopogon serrulatus | reverse complement strand
GAAATTGTATTCCAAGTCTTTCGGGGACTGGACGGCGGTTGACTCGAGATTGCCTGTACCCGAAATACTAATCACTTTGCATTCGGGGCAATTATTTCTAGCGTGCAACTTCAAGCCTTCATTCCAACAATGTTTAAAGAATGAACACCCCCAATGAGACTGCTCCATTTCTCTCATATGCTCTTCTTGCCCCCCTCGGTATACCTCATCTTCGTATCTCGACGTTCTTCTATAAACCTCTGCTCTTCATAGAACTCTCGTTCTTGTTGCCTTTGCCACTTATTTAGCGTAATACGTGATGTAACCCTAGGCTTAGAAGTTTCACCTTTTTCGGTTCGGCTATTCTTGAACCGAACTTTCTCTTTAGCTCCTCGGTTGTAATCTGGCGATTAGGGATCGGCGAAGACCGTTCTTCTTTGCTCATCGGAGGTTAACACCTTCACCTTACCTTTCCCTTTGGGATCATCTGCAAAAAACCATACTTACGGAGAAAGAGATCATGTTCTCGAGGGAAAGGCTGACCATCAACCTTCATTTTGCCATCAAACTTCGATGTCCCTCTTGAATAGCCTTACTAATCCGAACCACGAACACCCGGCAATCATTGATGGAGTGAGAATTAGTGTTATGATAGCCACAATATTTCTTGTCTTTCACTCCCTCGGGTCGCAACATAGGATGTCCATCGGCGGTTTGATGCGTCCTTCCCTTACTAACAAATCAAAGAGCTTGTCCGATTTGGAGACGTCAAAGTCATAAGTTCCCTTTTGTTGCCTCAACCAATGCTTGGCTAACCCGAGTAGGTTCCTTCGCCCAAGTCAATTCAGCCGCAGACTATCTCATCATCATCATCATACTCATCCGCTTCTTCCAGAAACTTTGATACATTTCACTAGCAATGTTCCCCTTTTTGGAAGCGGTTGTCTCTCTTGAACCCCACGAGCTTGATTACTCATAGCGGCTAGTCGTTGTGAAAGTTGACCAAGATCATCAAATTCCATGCCGAACAGCTTTTCTCGACATTCGGTTGCATGCACCGCTATTGCCATCCCGGGCAAACCGATCATCTGGTAGGTTCAATGAATAACAAAGGTTCTTGGTCTCTCTAAATCTACGAAGATACTCACCGTGGTGTTTCATTAGCTCTACGTCTCCGGACTCATGAGGTCGACCAGGCTTCTTTTCATTAGTGCCTGAAGAAGTATGCATGGAACTGCTCGGCTACGCCCACGTACCAATGGAATGGGGCGGCAATGAGGTAAACCATGAGAAAGCTGGCCCTGTGAGGGACAAGGGGAAAATACCGAATCCTCAAGCTTCATCCGTGGATGCTTCCCCAAGTTGCATCAAGTACCGACCGATATGTTCCACGGTGCTAGTATCATCTTGACCGAAAAACTTAGTCAAGTCCGTCGGAGGTTTCACCCTTGGAGGAAGTGCGACTCTATTGTACCATTACGGATAAGGAGACTTGTATGAATAAGATTGATTCTTTGGCTTTAGGCCGAACGATGCTGCATCATATCAACCATCCTATGCATGATGATATCAACATCCGACTTCGGGGTTCCACGTGTACGTCTTCCGGAAGGTATTTCTCGATGCGCTCACCCGTATCCCGGATTCGGCAGATCATCTAGAGCGATGTAATCGGTAAATTCTTGGTACCCATCTCCATACATGTTTCTCTGCGATTACGTTCGACCAGAGATACCTTGAAAGCTGATTGTGGTACATCTTACGTCGTACCAAATGTTACGACCATAAGTAGGGGGCTGCTGTTTTTCATTAGGGATTAGTCCATCTTTATTTGAACGGATGCTCCTTCACCTCCCTCAGGCTTTTCTTGGTATTTTGGTGGATTGAAAAGCGTTGGTCCACAATTGGGCCTGCATTCTCCTCAAAATACTTATCGGCCGTTGGGCCGAAGGTACTAACCATGATAGCATGAAAAGTGTTCAAGAAGGTCGTGTTATGATTTGTAATAGTTTCTCCCAAAGCTTTGTGAACCAACTCCGACACCTTTTGAGCTTTTTTTTCTTCGGTGTAATCGACCGATGCGGAAGAAGAACCCTTGGCAACGATTGTTTTTGGATGATCTTATTGCTCTTGTTCTTGGAGAAGGACATCAAACACTTCGCTGAAACCGATTACATGCTTGTTGCACCAACTCTCTTACATCTTGAGGCAGTTCATCCAAAGTCACATCCGAAACGTGATTGTTGCTGATTTCAGACATCTTGAGCAACGTTGTCCCACCGGGCGTGCCAAAAAGTGTGTTGACACGAAACGTGATTCCCGTGCCTCACACACAAAGAAGCCCGCGTGGCTTCAATCGGACGGCCGCCGCGGTTTGGAGATCCGGAAGCGTGCCGCTTAGTTTGACCTAAAACCGACAAGGGACAAAAAAGATTGTTAAATATAAAATCGAACGTGCGGGATGAGACCGCAGTTCCGTATATACGGCCCCCGAAGCCACTTACGACGACATACGACTACAGTCGCCCAATTATGCATGTGATTCATTTGGCTAATATGACGACAAAATACGTGATGCATTGATTGCCGAATACGCATGCATGAGAAGACATGTTTGAACAAGTGAAAATTAACTACAAGTTGAAGCATAACCAAGCTCGGCAATTCAGCCAACTCGGGGTCCATGAAGAAGGAACTAACAAACTATCACGAGTAAACCCATCAAGAACTTGCATCTGCCGCACGACACTCAATCCTATCAAGATCTAAACGTTTCTAACGTGCAAGAACCCATAACATGTAACAATCAAGATTGATCTAATTCGCCACTTGAGCATATGATCTATTTATCATGACAATAAAAAAGAATAAGAACGTTAAAGAGCGAATAGATCTATAAAAGTGTAGAGCCGAAACTAATCAATCTAGATTGGGCAAAAAAGTGTTACAAATAATTAAAAAGCACTAAACACATGCAACACGTGGTAACTTAATGAATCTACTAGATCTTGCCAAATCTAATAGAGCCGATAACTAATCCTCGCTTCGCTAAGCTATCAAGCGGACGCCTGCCGCACGGCCATCTAGTCGAGATAAACAAAGCATAAACAAAGACTCGATAACTATCTTGCCTCGCTAAGCTATCAAGCGGGCGCTGCCCGCCGCGGCCATCTAGTCGAGATAAACAAAGCATAAGCAAAGACTTCACGATCATCAAGCGGGCGCTTTGCCGCACGGCCATCCGGTCGAGACGAACAAGACTACTTGCATCAACATCTAAATCCATCGCATGATACTAGACATGATAGCAAGGTTGCGAAAACTTACGGAGGTCGACGGATCGATGACTCCTCTCGAAGAACTTCGGCGACACGACAAAAGGGACTCGAAACTTGGTACGGGGCCGGTTGTGTTGATTTGATTGTGAATATCTTTTACAATGGTTGAGGGTTTATATTTATACCCTGGACATAATATGAATCTTAAGAGGTTACGATTTACATAACATATTAAAAGTAACTCAAAAGTATGGCGACTCTCTTGCCATAGTCTTCTTCGGAGTCCTTGATCATCACGCTCTTCTCCTTCTACTCGGCTTCCTGCTTGCCACCTTTTTGCTTCCCGAATGAAGCAACCGCCTTCAAAGATAGCCGACCGCATGAATGCTTGCCGAATCGCCTAGAGTTAGCCGACCGCGTGGATGCTTACCGAACTGCCCAGAGCTAGCCGAATGGGTACTTGCCGAATGCTCCTGAATACTTGCGAGTCTGCCATGTACTGGCCCACCTGTCGGCCTTTACCAAAATCCAGTGTTAACAGACACAGACACATAGGAGAATTCTATGATAAAAGAGTAGATAGCTAAAGTGAGAGGACAACAGGAGAGCTCAAGGTTCCTAAATACTTCTCTATTACTTTGGTTCTATATAACTAATTCATGGGTAGATATAGCAATCACAGAATAGCACTTTGAAGCAGCAGTACCTTTCCAACTCTCGAATAAGACTGGGAAAAAGGTAGTTGGGGAAGGCTGCCAACGAGCTCTACGAAACACCAACTCCAATGTGGTGGAATACGAAGGCCTAACAGAGCTGTCACCTCTGGGGCTACCACAACTAACTGTAAGAATTGGACGCAATCTCAGATAACCTATAGCCTAGATTCTATGTCTACACTATCGATTACTACCCTAGTCATAATTAATAACTAGAGCACCTAATACAGGCGGAGATCCTATGCTAAAGTATAACAACTATACTAACCAATCAAATATAATGCATAAAAGTAAATAGAGAAGATAAAATATATTAAACCATAAGTCTTACAAGAATAGATACAAAGATATACCAGAACTCTGAAGACTCCTCTGAAGACTCCTCTAGAACCCGGGCGTAGCTCCGCTCTTCCTAACTCTCAACTAGAACTAATCTACTACATTGGAAAGTCTAGCCTTAATTCTCTAAAGATGAGAGGTCATCCATTCGAGGGACGCCTCTACATCTCCATAATAATGCGGTGCCCCTAGGAAGGGGGGTCTGGCCTTGTATTTATAGTCCGGTGGAATGCACGACGGCCGTAGGATCAAACCGACTTAAGGGACGGCTGAGATGGACCCTCAAAGGCAGTGGAGGAAGCTTCCAGAAGATGGGCACAAAACCCTAGGGGAGAAGGCCGACCGGCCTGGGCAGCGGGGCCGACCGGCCCCACCTTTTCGCCGCCTACGCTCCGCTTCGTTCTGGTGTTTTCTAGAATATTCTAGAGTCCAATGTGCATTCGTTGCCATCAAGTTTTGTTAATCCGTTTGATAATTAGGCCTTCCTTCGTGGTTTTCTAGAATAATCTCTAGAAATTGATAAATTACGAAAACTCATGGAAATTGTCAGATAAAACCCTAGACTTCTAGATACTCAAGTGTTTCTCATGTTTATTGACCTATTAAATGTTGACGCTATCCACCGTCAACAGTCTACAGGACATATGAGTAAGGTAGCATGATAATCTAGAGTGTAATGGATAGGCATAACCATGTCCTCGCTGCTCAATGTAGGGATAAGTCACAAGATAAATAATAAAGATAAGTATAAATCATCAGCATAAACAGATAGAGACTCTAGCTATATTATTAGGGTTACTAGCAGAACATCAAGAGATATTTCTATGTTATTCCTATCTACATATCAATGCATATTATGGTTACTGCAATTACACTTAGTAGTCATTGCTAAGGTTAGCATTACATCTATTGATAGTGGACATACTAGAGAAGTTTGAGAACATAGCACGCCCTTCCTTCGTACAAAAAGCCCTACTATGCCTATAAACGGGGTTTGGAATACATAGGACTCAACAGGATTGTCACACCCGCGATCTACCAAGCCCGGCCTATAGGGTGCATTCACAGATAAACAACGTATAAGCACCACGCTTACATAATGTTCACCACTCACCCAACGATCAATTAGATGAGCGCTATACGAACCTATGAATAAGTATAATCTCAATCTAGCTATACTAAGCATATAACCACAATAGACAAAGAACATAATAACTATGAATATAAGCATATAAGTATTCATCAATTCAATTGTAGCAATCATATAACTATACAATGATAGAGAACAAAAGTGAGAAAAGGTAAGAACTATCCCAAATCCAAACTCTTGATGGCTCCGAAATCTAAGCCTTCGCTTGCCTTCCTCTAGTTCTAACTAGCTATCTAGGCCCTAGCTAAGGAGCTTTGATTAGGGTTTCTGGCTGATGATCAGACTTCGAATTAGAATGAATGAATGTGCCTCCTTCCCGGGGGTCGTGAGCCATCGGATCAAACTAATATTGGCGGACGGCTGAGATTGAAACTCTAAGGCGGTGGAGCAACCTGGCCGAAGTGGGCCGCCAGTGGGGCCAGGCCCAGACTGGTCGGTCTGGCCTGGTGGCCCCCAGGCCTCCGCTTCGACGTGATGTCTTCTAGCCTCTTCTGGAATCTTCCTACGTTGCCACGGTGTCCGATTTCCCGTTCTATGTTCCCATAAGCTCCTAGGATTGCGTCTTTTCTAGTTTACACCTGCAGAAACATTGAAACACCAAAACTCATGGAATTCTATCAGTGCAAACCCTATATCTACTTTGGTGATCGTAATTATATCCTTTTCTATGACTAGACGGTTGAATTCATACATTTACGACCGTCACCACCCTTAGCCAATTGGACCTTTCATATGGCCCTACCCTATATCTAATGAGTAGTAGAGCAAAAACCCCACCTCCAACAGGCTGATTTGTTCACATCACCACATTTAATAATTTGGTCATGACATGTCTTCCAAAGAAGACGTGCTCCCTTTGTTTCAAAAGATTATACATTTCCCTTTCTTACATTTGAATCAGTTTCAAATCTAAATATATTTATAAAAATAATATCAACATTTATATTTTCTAATATATTTTCTATGAAAATGTATTGCATTATTAATTTAGTTATACTTATTCTATATCATTTAAGTGTCACTAGGGCTTTTTTTAGATTCGGTGAAAAATCAAAATGTGTACTCTTTTTTTATAGAGGGAATAAGACTATATAGTAAGTCTGTAATCAAACATGGGTGTTCAATATCATGCTTCTTAAAAGAACCGACGGAATATCTGCTACACAAGTTTTCTTTGTTCATATACGCTATGCATTTTCACTGACCGATACATGTACATGTGTCGGCCGTGCAAGTCAAGCTGCAAGATTCCAACCTTGGCATGGTACTTTTTCTTTTTTTTGGTTTTGTAATAATGGAAAAGTGTTGTTCGGTCACTGCTATTAGCGTGTCCAATCCCTGTGAGTAGCGCGTCCGGTCAGTACTATTCGGCTAACTTCGTGGCCAACGCCTCTTTAGCCCTTGGGGCTATAACGAGCACTCTTGGTCGTCCTTGCTTGGCTACTGAGCATGTGGGGGCTATGTGTCCCTACTTGATGGTTCTTGAGAGCCCTCTAACTCACTAGAGTTTGTAGTGATTGCATCCAAGAGTGAGTTAGTGATCACTAGTGCATTGCATTGAGAGATTTCAAGTGTTGACACTAGGTGATCGAGTTGCAAGGTGGTGGTGCTTATTACTCTTAGAGGTTGCCACCTCCTAGATGTCTTAGAGGCTTGTGGGCACCATTGTACCATGCTCAGAGATTGAGTGGTGCTCTGGTTACATGGATATTGTGGGGGGAGGGTATTGTGCTCACCCCACGGGGATAGCAAAGAGCAATTCTAGTAAAAGCATGTCACTGAGTTACCCTCACTTGGATAGTTGCTTGCGGTATCCATGGAGGGCTAGGCATTAGAAGCCTATTAGCTCGCACAACACAAAGTGTGTGGTCGACACAATGGGGACTAGCTTGGTGGCAACCAAGTGGACCTTGGTAAAAAAAATTGACGTGTCAGCTTGTCTACTCTTCTCATTAGTTTGCATTCACTAGCTTGTATCCTTTTGTTCATTACTTGTGCTAGTGAGTAGTGGTTGCTATTGTGTAGCCAACTAGCTTGTGTGGCTTGCTAGTTACCTTCTTTGCTTGTGTAGCTTAGAAGTAGCAGTTGCATGGCTAGGTTGCTTGTGTAGCCTTGCTAGTCATTTTGCTTAGCTTATGTAGCTAAATGTGTTGAGCTCTCTAGTTTGGCTTGTGTATCCTTGCTATTCAGCATTGCTAGTTGTGCTTATGCTTCGTGCTTTTGCATAGTAGAATTGTGTAGGAGCTCCCTCATGCTTGAAGTACTAGTTGCATAGGTTTGTATGACCTTGCAAGCTAGAATTGATTAGGTGAGCCCTAGCTAGCTGGCACCTTTGTTGCCTCAATTAGGATCTTTGTAAGGTGCTTGAATCTAGATAGAGAAGTATAGTTTTAGCTAGACTAAAAGTTCTAGAATTGTTTTGATCTTCCGCTGTGATTAGATTTAAGAAAGGACTATTCAGCCCTCTCTGATCGGCCAACTCGACCCTACAATGGCCCAGGCGTGCCGGATGTTGTCGACCGGGACTCCGTGCATCCGTGCGCAGCGTCCGGTCACCATGCACAAAAGAGCAACGTCTCTATCTTTGAGGGGCTATCTATTAAGCTTATTGGTAGCTTGGGGGAGCTCCTCTTAGCACTTTGAACATCTTGACATCCTCTTGAGCTAAGCCAACCACCTCCCTTCATCTCTTGCATAGTTCTTGATTCTAAGTGAGATTAGGAGTGATTCTAGTGCATTGGCCTAGTGATTGAGCATCTATTGGAACTAGGAATGACACTTGTTGTGGGTGATCTTATTACTCTTAGTGATTGACATCACCTAGATGGTTTGGAGCAGCAAGGAGGTGTGGAGGAGTTGGTGATTATCTTTGGCCACACCCGGTGAGCAATTGTGAGGGGTTCTTGAGCTTATTCACTAGTAGAGCGCCAAAAGCTACTCTAGTGGAATCACAGTGACTTATGTTTCCCTCATCTTGTGGTGATTCTTGTGGTGCTCGGTGGAGGCTAGGTATGGTGCCTATTAGCCACCGAATCCTAAGTTAGTGTGCCATCACAACACAAGGACGCAGTGTGTTGGAAAGCACATGAACCACAGGTTAAATCAGTGCCTTGGTCTTCTTATGAGTTGATCCATCGAGATTACTTTGTCTCTTGTTGATTGGATCATCTCATTGGCATTCAGTTGGTAGATCAAGATGGTGAGTGGTATCTACATACCGAAGGCGCGGTTTGCACCCTCTTGGTTCCCTCCTCACGATTAAATTTGTGCATTAGTCTCTTAGCTTGTAGCTTAGTCTATCTTGTGTAGATTAGTGTACTAGGAACCTAGAATTGAGGTAGGTGGCTTGCAACCCTTGTTAGGCTAGAGCAAAATTCCATATTGCCTTTTAGTGTACTAACCGGTTGCTTAAGTGATCTTGAAGAATTTTTTTAAGCTATTCTCCCCCCTCTAGATATTTTGGACCTTTCACCACTTTGCTAAGGTGGTTGTAATGTTGCATAGGCTAAGGTTCAAGGTTCAAAACTAGGAGCTATAGCAAAAACCAGCATCCTTTTTAGGAGCTATAAAGCTACAACACTGCTATAGCAAATCTATGACAAAAAGGTGGTTTTAATAAACCCATGAAAATATAGGTAATTGATTCACAAAAACATAACAATCATAAAAAGTGATGAACAAACATATGTTTCTAAAGTTCTAGGAGTCTAAGGAATATTACAAAATATGGCATCATAGCATGATTCATGAAATTCAAGTGTTTAATTTTTCTAAAATACTAACTTAGTACAAAAGAGAGGTAGGTAGTAACCAGATTGTCAATGTTATAGCTAAAATTTAAATAACACTCTAATTTCGAAGCTGCAATTTACTGGTGCTAAGGCACAATATAGCAGTCACAGTTGACGTAGCGGTAAAAATAGCAATCACTTTGCATGGGCTCTCTCCAATAGTATAGCACCATTGTAGCCTGCTATTGTGATCCATGCTATGGTTGTAGGTTTATTTTCTATAGCCCAAATTCAATCCCCCTTTTGGGCCATTTAGTTCTTACAACCCGCCATGTTTTGTCACCATGCTTGATGGTGCCTTATCTCACTTGGCCACCACTACATGGATGACAAACATGAGCGAAGACACAAAATATGGATAAGGAGGGCCGCCAATTACTCATACATGATTTATTAGTGGGAAAAACTAATTGATTAAATGACACGTTAAAACAAACCCATCTTTGATCCTTGCAATAATGTGCCCCAAAATTGTCCTTAAATCCTAACCTCAACTTATACCTACACTTTGCCACAAAATGTATTCATTGCCAGTTCTAGCATAGCTTTCATTGCAATATTTTGAACCAATAGTCAGCAATCGACAATGGCTACTCACCCGATAATGGTGCCCATTTTATGAAAGAAAAACACTAGCACACTCACTGAAGACCTTCACAGCATCCCCTGCCCCAACACTAGATCCATTCATACAAGAAGTGGATGCATACAAGTAAGCAATGAATCAAGCATTAGTGAATACATATAGAATAATCCATCCATACAAATACTTGATCGACACAAGAAACCATGAGAACAATGGATCCATACAAGCAAGCAACGAATCAAGAAGCAAAGGATCCACATAAAAGCAAGCAAACTAAATGAGAATCTGATCCTTTTAGCTAGGGCATTGAACCTAACCTTGATGTACTCAAATCTTGGTATGACATTGTAGCACAACACCTATCCACCCTTGAGAAGTTTCTAGGAGTGGTGCTAACCCATCGATGGAGGCATCCTAGAATGTGGTGGTGGTCAAGTGACAACTCTTGGCATAGATGGCCACCCTATGCTTAACACTCATGTATGTGTCATTACGTAGGTGAGGATGTCACCGAAGTTGATGGCTAGGGCCACTGGGATACCTACACCATCGAACCAAGCAACAATCATTGCCATGGACACAATGAGTTTTGTGCCCACGAGCCACTAGACACTCGAGTGGCTGCCACATGACCAAGTCTTGAGCCATTGTGCCACCAAGCACTGCATGAGAGAATAGAGAGAGAGAGATACGAGGGGATCATGGGGAAGGGAGTGACAAGGAGAGAGAGAGAGAGAGAGAGAGAGATGGCATAGAAATTGAGAGTTGTTGGACATAACAAGTTTGAAGGGCTAGACTTGATATCCAAGTCAACTCGATTGCATTATGTTTTTTTAATCTAGAGGTGTCATCACTACCGGTTTGGGTTTTATCAATGGTACTAACACAGTCAGTTTTCAACAACAACCGACAACAATAATAAATTATCACTGCTGGTTGTTTGAGAAACATGACAATATTACCCTTTTTGCTTAAGAACCTGTTGCGATACTATATCACTATCCATTTTATACTTCCAAAGATGAAGGTCTGATAATGATGTTGTATAGTATGGCTAACACCTAATATAATATAACTGGGCATATATATACCCATGCGTTGCACCAGGGTCACAATTTTGTGCATTGAACCTCGTTAATCGGACACGAGCGAGTGAGCTCCAAGGACTTCGTATCAGACATGTGCATTCAGTTTTCGTATTGAAACAGGGTAGTAGGATAAGGATGTGTGTGCTCTTAGTTGAGTATGATTCGTATCAGATGCGAACACGTGATCAGGAATTTAGATTTGGTACGATGATTACTTTAGTCTTTAGGTGTAGAGAAGAGACTAGATAATAAGCTTGAAACATTAACCGAATGGTCCAAAGCTCTCGCCCCCACCATAGTATTTGCTGGCCTAGACCTAGGGCACTTGTCCTCCTCTATCTTAGCTTCTCTTTTGTCAGCAAGATTTGGTACTTCCTCAGTCACAAAAGAATATAATTCTAGCAGTGTGTTTTTGGTGTCTTCAGTTTGATCGATTATATTTAAAAATGTATAAATAAATATTTATTATATCAAATAAATACTATTAGATCATTTACCAAATGTATTTTTATTATAAATTATTTTGGAGTTATAAATGTGAATGCATTGTTCAATTTAGTCAAACGGGAACTACTTTAACTAGCATGTAACTTCTTTTTTAGGATAGAGGTAGTATAATTTTTTCACCAGATGTCCAACACTAGAGACACATGTAGACACATATATGCTGCACTGCATATGCGCTATCCATGTGTGGGCGTGGAGCATACCGACTGGGCCTCTCATACTCCTAATACTTCCACAGTCCATTGCGTTATGATTGAACTTTTCTCTACAAAGCATAACCTGTGCCTGTATATATATCAAAACGGTTCCTATATATGCGCCTTGCAGTTCTGTCTTTGATGCTGACAAAAAAAAAAAAGATTGGCCCTGATCGGCCTCATGATATAAGCCGATTAATTTGCTGTGAGAACAAAATATTGTTCGAACGCTTGATAAGTCTAGCTGATAAGACAGGCGATAATAGTACTATTATTATGTCATACATGCTGCTGCCGCTGCGCCTCCTAGCCTGTACGTAGTACCACTGTGCTGTCCTTTCCCTCGGTTCTTGATCTTGTGCATACCGACGCGACCGCCATAAAATTTGGACCTAGGGCAGGGTACAGTGATCCTGCTAAAGTTTAGAGAAAAATTATTGTTCGAACGGTTGATGAAACTAGCTGATAAGACAGACGATAATAGTACTATTATTATGTTATACATGGAACCGCCGCTTCACCTCCTAGCCCGTACGTAGTACCATTGTGCTGTCCTTTCCCTCGGTTCCTGATCTTGTGCAACCGACGCGGCTGTCTTAAAATTTGGACCCAGGGCAGGGCACAGTGATCCTGCCAAAAATTTCCACATGCACACCACACCGAGGATGTGATTGGGGCCTAATAAACACCATTAATTAATATATATACAATGCATGTGTGTGGTGCTTAATTGTCATCAGATATATATCAGACGATGACATACTTTGCTTTATATAATACTACTATCTTGTAGCAGGGCTGGTAGCTCTTGACTACTTGCAGTGCTGCCATACTATGCATATACAGTATATGATGAGAGACAGTCAGACAGAGATACATGTGAGATGTGACATCATTGTTGACACTCGACGGTTCTCTTGAAATGAACAGACAGACCAGCTGCAGTTAAGGTGAAGCCTGCTGCTGATAATTATGGGGCAGATATACGGTAGCTAGCTAGCTAGTAGGTCGATCGCAGCTAGGAGTCGTCCGATCACATGTATCTACTTACCCCTTTAATTACGACGCATCACTTTTGGTACGGTGCAGTGTATCCATGTGCTTCAGAGTTTATTTGCTGATGATCGAGTGCTGACAGAAACGATCGATCGATCTGATGGGAAAGCAAAGCATGCACAGTAGGCCAGGTGCAGTGCAGTAGTAGTACGTACGTAACGTATAACCAGCAGCGGCTCCCACCTGGCGTAATTAGGGTAGTAGTAGTAGTAATGACTAATGACTAATGATGTGTGTGTGCTAGCTAGCTACCAGGCATGAACTGACGCTTGCGTTGCACTGCTAGCTGTTGAATTGAATTTGGATCGTCCCTGCTGCCATGATCGACCGAGCTAGCCGTCCATCGAGCTGAAAGAGAATGAGGGGAGGGAGAGCATGATGTGCTGTCGTTCGGTTCATACATGCAATGGCGGATCAGTTCGGGTACGTCATAATAATGGATTTAATTAGGGATTTGCTAATACTCAGGCGCCTGAAATTAAGCTTTCCTCCCGGCGACGAATGTTGGCCGTTCATTTGTGATCCAACGGCACGTGTGTCTCCTTCCTCCCGCTCTCAATCCTGCCCCCTCGCCCTCGCCGTTGTCCCTTCCACAAGCCCCTAGCACGCTCACGGCGGCCCTCACCCGCCTTCCCCCCCACCCACCCCCCCCCCTCCTCGTCGGAGCTCGCCCTCGCCGGAGGTCCCCCACTCCGACATAGTCCGGCCGTCAGCATCGCGGCTAGGGCTCCTAAACTTTCCCAACCGTCTACACTACGGGAGAGGCAAAATTTCCCAAGTGTCGCAGGCTTCCCCGAGAGCCAAAAATCGAGCACTCGGGGAAGCCAATCTTCCCCGAGTGTTGCGCTCGGGGAAGAATTGCACTCGGGGAAGAGAGGCTTTTCCGAGTGCCGCAGAGTGACCGGCACTCGGGGAAAATAGGCACTCGGCAAAGACCCTCTTCTCCGAGTGCAACACTCGGGGAAGAGCGGCACTCGAGGAAGAAAAATGGTATTTAACGGACCAACCCAGAGGTGCCGTTAAAAAAAATTCGTCCCCAAGTGCCTTCCATGGCACTCGGGGAAGACACCCTTCCCGAGTGTCGGGGACGGGCACTCGGGGAAGAGAGGGCTTCCCCCGAGTGCCCCGTCCCCGGCACTCGGGGAAGAATGTCTTCCCCAGTGCTATCGAAGGCACTCGGGGAAGATTTATTTTATTTTTGTTTTTGCCCTATTTTTTTCTGAGGACTTCCCACATTATTTAAAACTTCTTGTTCAAATTTAGGATAATTTTGACTTTTTTTGGTATATTTCGTTATTTTTTCTAATTTGTTGAATTTTTTTTTGCATACTTCAAATTTGAACTGTAGGTGCATGAAATAATGGAATTTCTTGATTCAAAAAATGGTATTCATGATATTTGGTGTTTGTTGAGGTGTATCCACGAACTCACATGAAATGTCGAGCATCTTGTTGTCGTAACATGACGAACAACTTGCGGAAAAAAGTGTATTTAAATTATATAAAATTTGAACAAAGTCCGAAAATCACGAAACTTGTCGAGGTGTCGTATCATCGCATGTAGAGGCTATGGTAAAAAAATAAGAATGTTTCGAGCAAGTTGTGACGTACAATGTCCAAAAAAAAAATTTTTAGAGGTGGCTTCCCCGAATGCCTGGGCTGCGGCACTCGGGGAAGAGGGTTTTTTTAAAAAAAACAAATTTCTTCCTCGAGTGTTGCACTCGGGGAAGAGGTGGCTTCCCCGAGTGCCTGGGCTGCGGCACTCAGAGAAGAGGGTTTTTTTTAAAAAAACGAATTTCTTCCCCGAGTGTTGCACTCGGGGAAGAGGTGGCTTCCCTGAGTGCTTGGGTTGCGGCACTCGGGGAAGAGGGTTTTCTTAAAAAAGAACAAAATTCTTCCTCGAGTGTTGCACTCGGGGAAGAAAATTAAAAAAAGAGAGAAAACGGCGTCGGCCGGAGACCAACGGTGTCAAGTCTTCTCCGAGTGCCAGCACGACACTCGGCAAAAACTTTCCCGAGTGCACGATTTTCGGCACTCGGGAAAGGTGCCTTTACCGTTAGAAACTTCTCCGGAAGCTCTTCCCCAAGTGTTGCACTCGGGGAAGGCTTCCCCGAGTACAACTGGGTCTTCCCCGAGTGCAACTGGCACTCGGGGAAGCCACTGGCTCCCGTAGTGTAGCCTACCTGCTTCCCTTCGGCCGGCCAACCATTCTAACCCCACCTGTGTTGGAAAATAAAGGAGAGGGCGGAACCCTAGTCAGCGCACCAGATCTGCCCGAAAGGCCTCATGCAGCCATTGACGAGGGCGGTGGGGCGCTGGGCACGGGGAGGGGGTGGGCTGGATCTTCTATGGCTGCACGCCAAGGAGCAGCTCGCCGAACGCCAGGAGCAGAGAGAGGGAGGTGCAGGCGTGGAAGGTGCGGGCGTGAGCGTTGTCCGAACGGGTCCTTAAAGGCCCTGCAGAATCCCCCGTAGAGCACTGTGTACTGAAGAGTATGTGATGAGTACACAAGGCCGGCGCCGCTCGTACACGTATGGCGCAAACTGAATTCCATAGGAACTAAAAGGATGCATGGTACGGAGTACGTAGTATAAACGAGCGTGGCTGCATATGCGTGCATCTAATTTATGATGATGATCGTTTATGCGCGTACGGATGTTAATGTTAACTTGTTAAGGATAATATAAAAACCGTGCTCATGCATGTACACTGTACGTCTGTACGCACCGTGACGACACACCCATGGATGGATATATATACCGTACCATAAATAAATACATGCTAATGCTGTTGGACAGTACACCCGTTCTGCCCTCTGTCCTGACATTCTAGATCTCTCTATCAATTCACCACGCGCGCGACAAATAGAGCTTATTTGGATCCTAAGATGTAAAGTTTAATTTAGCTACTAACACTACTATAGAACAGGCCTTTGGTCACTTCGCCAAAACGAACAATAGTCTTGGCCACATCAGCGTCCGGGACAAAAATATCTTTAGTCCCGGTTGGTGACACCAACCGGGACTAAAAGTCCTCTGCCCAACGGCTATGGCGTCAGGGTTCTGCAGAAGGGACCTTTAGTCCCGGTTCCAGTCACTAACCGGGACTAAAGGATCCAACCCCTTAGTCCCGGTTGGTAACACCAACCGGGATTAAAAGGTTTTGTCCAGGTCCGTCTCACTGGCCGGGACTAAATGATGGACTTTAGTCCCGATTGGTGATTGGAACCGGGATTAATGTCCTTCCCCATATTTGAACTCTTCTTCTTCTTCCCCGGCCGAGCCCGAACTTCACTCTTTTCTTTGTGTTCTTCATGTGTTCTTGCTTGTTCTTGCTCTCATCTCCGGCTATTGATTCATTTCATTATTTCTACGCCGTCATCGACTTGTTAAGAGGTCACTAGCTTCATCTTCTCAACATTTAGCAGCGGCATATGTCATTTTCTAGTGTTATATATGTTGTTTTTTATTTTATGAATTCTACGCTATTTTAAACTCCAATCACTTGATCATTTGAATATTTGAATGATAGCAACTATAATTAGTAACCTAAAAATTAACTTTTCATTACTATTATGTCTACCACATTTTATGGTTTAGTTAGAGAAATAGTGATATTAGGGTTTTTTTATTTTAATTAGTTTAGAAAAAAAAGAAACTTATAATAATACTTTAATTGGCAATTTGTGACCGGGTTAATTAGTTAATTATAACTAGTATGCATACCATATTTCATGATTAGTTAGAAAAATAGAGAACTTTTGTGTTTTTTAATTTTACTTCTTTAGAAAAATTAGAAATAGAGAATTTTAGGTTATTTGTTACTTTAATTTGTGTATAACAAATTAGAAACTTATAATACTTTAATTTGCAATTTGTGACCGGGTTAATTAGTTAATTATAACTAGTATGCATACCATATTTCATGATTAGTTAGAAAAATAGAGTATATTTGTGTTTTTTTAATTTTGCTTGTTTAGAAAAAATTAGAAATAGAGAAATTTAGGTTATTTGTTACTTTAATTTATGTATAACAAATTAGAAACTTATAATACTTTAATTTGCAATTTGTGACCGGGTTAATTAGTTAATTATAACTAGTATGCATACCATATTTCATGATTAGTTAGAAAAATAGAGTACATTTGTGTTTTTTAATTTTGCTTGTTTAGAAAAATTAGAAATAGAGAAATTTAGGTTATTTGTTACTTTAATTTCATATTTTAGGATATTTTATTTAATTATGGAATATGCCATATAATGCAGAGACAATGACACGTCATTGGATATACAATGCCGATCGCCGCCCAAAGAATTCATTAATGGTGTGCATTATTTCTTAAGAGTGGCCGAGGAAAACAAGCGGGATGGATTCATATGTTGCCTATGTGCCTTGTGTCGAATTTGAAGGAATATTCTAGCTCTAGAAGTATTCACTCACATTTGTTGAAGTCGGGTTTCATGCCAAACTATATTTGTTAGACCAAGCATGGAGAAACCGAGATAATGATGGAAGAAGGTGAAGAAGAACAATTGAAGCCCCGACGACATTATTGCTCAATACGGTGACTTCGATGATACAAAGAATGGGAGAAGTTTGAAGAAGAGGGAGGTGCGAGAAGGCACACCGGTGAAGATGATGCTCTTGGTGATGTCATTCGTGCCGCATTTAAAGATTGCGAAAGTGAAAAAGAGAAGACAAAGTTTGACCGCATGTTAAAAGATCATAAGAAATTACTATACCCATCCGCCTAAAATGGGCAAAAAAATTAGGTACAACACCGGAGTTATTAAAATGAAAGGCACAGAATGGTGTATCCGATAAGGCATTTGGGCAATTACCAAAGATCCAAAAAAGATACTTTCGAACTCTAATGAATTGCCCGCCACTACGCATTTAAGCAAAACAGGTCGCCGTCGTCCTTTGGGATTAGAAATCCGTAAGATACATGCATGTCCTAACGACTGCATCCTGTACCGTGGCAAGGACTACGAGAATTTAGATGAATGCCCTATATGTAAAGCATCATGGTATAAGATCAGGCGAGATGACCCTGGCGATGTTGAGGGGGAAGAACGTCCCAAGATGAAAATCCCTGCAAAGGTTATGTGATATGATCCTATAATACCACGTCTGAAACGTCTTTTCAGAAACAAGGACCATGCAAAGTTCTTACGGTGGCATAAAGAAGACCGTAAGGTAGACGACATGTTGAGACACCCTGCTGATGGGTCCCAGTGGAGAGCAATAGACAGGGAATTTCCAGAGTTTGTAAAAGACGCAAAAAACTTAACGTTCGCTTTAAGTACGGACGGTATGAATCCTTTTGGTGAGCAGAGCAGTAGTCATAGCACTTGGCCTGTTACTCTGTGTATCTACAACCTTCCTCCATGGTTATGCATGAAGCGGAAGTTCATTATGATGCCGGTGCTCATCCAAGGCCCGAGGCAACCGGGCAATGACATCGATGTCTATCTAAGACCATTAATTGAAGAACTCCTACTTTTATGGAACCAAACTGGTGTTCGTGTGTGGGATGAGTACAAACAGGAACACTTCGACCTGCGAGCACTGTTGTTTGTGACAATCAATGATTGGTCTGCTCTAAGTAATCTTTCAGGACAGACAAACAAGGGATATAATACATGCACACATTGTTTTGATGACCTTGATAGTATATATTTGAAAAAATATAGAAAGGTCATGTACCTTGGGTATCGTCAATTTCTTTCTATGAATCACCCAGTTAGAAAGAAAGGCAAGCATTTTAAAGTTAAGGCAGACCACCGATGCAAGCCTCGCAACAGAACTGGAGAAGATGTATTTGAGATGGTCAAAGATGTGAAAGTAGTCTTCGGTAAGGGACAGGGCAGCCAACTAGTTCCGAAAGATGCAGCGGGTCACGCACCCATGTGGAAGAAGAAGTCAATATTTTGGGAGCTACCCTATTGGCAAGTCCTAGAGGTCCGAAATACGATCGACGTCATGCACCTGACAAAGAATCTTTGTGTGAACCTTCTAGGATTCATGGGTGTGTATGGGAAGCCTAAGGATTCACTTGAAGCACGACAAGACTTGCAGCACATAGAAGAATGAGACAACCTGCATCCAGAGAAGATAGATGATGGACGCTATTATTTAAGACCTGCTAGCTACACTCTTAGCAATGAAGAGAAAGAAATCATGTTTGAATGCTTAGGCAGTATCAAGGTCCCATCTGGATTCTCCTCCAATATAAAGGGTATAATAAATGTGCCCGAGAAGAAATTTCTAAACTTAAAGTCGCATGACTGCCACGTGCTTATGACGCAATTGCTTCTAGTTGCTTTAAGAGGAATTCTACCTCCACATGTACGTCTGGCCACCGTGAAGCTATGTGCATTCCTCAATGCAATTTCTCAGAAGGCAATCAATCCACTAGAACTAGCTGCTCTACAGAATGATGTGGTTCAATGTCTTATCAGCTTTGAGTTAGTGTTCCCTCCATCCTTCTTTGATATCATGACACACCTCCTAGTTCATCCGGGTCAAGGAGATCAATATTTTTGGTTCTGTGTTCCTACATAATATGTTTCCCTTCGAGAGGTTTATAGGAGTCCTGAAGAAATATGTTCACCAAAGATGCTGCTCGGCCGAAGAAAGCATCGCAGGGGCTACGGGACAGAGGAGGTCATTGAGTTACAGTGTTGAATTCATTCCCCGAACTTGACCCAATTGGTGTTCCCCGAATCGCGACACGAGGGGAGACCGAGTGGAAAGGGAACACTAGGAAAGAAAACATATATCGGTATGGGGGACGATTATTTCAATAAAGTGCACTACACAGTTCTTCAAAACTCATCCGTGGTGGAGCCGTATGTCACGAAACACAAGGACTTCCTACGATCCCAGTTCCCGTGAGAAGAATGAAGCTTGGATTATGCGTCAGCACATGGAAACTTTCAGCGATTGGTTGCGAAAAGAATGTCAGGGTGATGACAATATTGATGAGCAACTATATTTGTTGGCTAGGCAACCATCGTGGCACATCCTCACGTACAAAGGGTATGAGATAAATGGAAATACATTTTACACCCTAGGCAAAGATAAAAAAAGCACGAACCAAAAACAAGTGGTGTTCACGTAGATGCCACGTAATCGGAATGGAAACAGGCAAACATATTATGGCCGCATAGAGAAGATTTGGGAACTAGACTACACACCTAATTTTAAAGTCCCTTTGTTCCGGTGCCAATGGGTGAAGATTACCGGAGGTGGGGTAACAGTCGACAAAGACTATGGAATAACAACAAGAGACCTCAACAATATTGGTTACAAAGGTGAACCATTCGTCCTTCTTTGATGTGAATCGGTGTTCTATGTGAAAGACATGTCTACGAAAATCCAAGAGAGGGAAAAATGACAACAAATCAACGAATGAGCCAAAACGCCACATAGTTCTTCCAAATAAAAAGAAACATTGTGGGCATTGAGGACAAGTCGATATTTCAAAAGATTATGAAAGAGATGACCGAATTCCACCCTTCAAGAAAGTCTCCAAAGACCCAAGCATCCTAATAAATGCTTTGAGGACACTCCATGGTTACAAAGATGATCATAACCAAGGATCTTACGTCAAGAAGAAGTTCACCACTGTGCCCGCTTGATCTCTAGTAATATTTAATAAATAGTGTGTATTAGAGATATTTTTTTAAAAAATGTGTGTAGTAGAGATTAGATGTGTGACAATTATTAATTACTTGAGATGTTTGTATCATGTTTTCTTGTTTTATATCGTTTGAAATGAAATTCCTTTACATCGATCTCTATGAAGCATGTGGAGGCTAAGAAAAATTTGAGACCAATCTAAGACCTGAAAAATAAAAAATTTATCCTATAAATAAAATCCTATTTAATGATAAAGTTCTATGTCGCGTATTTGGAGAACCAAAAAAATTATATTTTAATTGAACCTACAACGGATGATATTTTAATTGAACCTAACACGAAAAAAAAAAAAATTTATCCTACAACGGATGATATACCAAAAATTAACGTTAGAATATTGCAAAAACCAATTCCCTATCTAAAACCTTTAGTTTTAAATATTTTAATTGAACAATATATTTTTGCATTAACAAAATACAAATTATTTTTTATATTTATGTTTGAAATTATAAGGTCGAAAAATAATTTATGTTCAAAAATTTTCTACTTGTGCAATTAGGCAAAAGGAAGTGCAAATCTGTTATTTTTTAAAAAAATTTATACCTAGTCTTTAATTTACTACTAGACAATAAACTAGGTTTAACATATTTATTATAGGTTATTAAAAAGAAAAAAACAAAAGGTAACTGCCTCAGAATCGAGATATAGGGCAAAACCTTTAGTCCCGGCTTCAGTACCAACCGGGACCTTACCACTAACCGGGACTAAAGGTGTTTTAGTCCCTGGTGCATTCTACCAACTAGGACTAAAAGTCCCGGCAAGTACTTAACGCACAAAGCGCCCATCTTCTTCCTCTAGCCATAGATCGACATTCTTGTTGCCGCCGCCGCCCTCGAGCCCTAGCCGTCTCCTCGCCGCCGTCGGCCTTCCTCAACGCTGCTCGTCGCCGTTGACCCCGGCCGTCCCCGAGCCCGCCGGCCTCCCTCCTCCACACCGGCATTGACCCCGCCACGCGGGGCGCCATCTCCCTCCCTCTCGCCCTCACACCGGCGGGACTGCGCCCGCCCCCGCCGCCGCCCCGAGCCTGCCCGATGCAGACAGCTTCGCCTCCCGAATCGTCGCCCAGCGCGCCTGGCCATCCTCCACACGCACCCACACCGGCGGCCCTCTCCCTCTCCACACGGCGCCCGGCCGTGGCGCCTCACGGCCGTCCTCTCCACGCCAGCGGGCGACCCCGGCGCCGCTCCCCTCGCGTGAGCCTGCGCCCGCCGACGCCCCGGCATCACGCGTGCAGCCTGGCCTGCCCCCTTCCTCGTAAGCGCCTCCCTCGCCGCCCTCTCTCTGAGCTCTGCCGCCACGCGTAGCGTCGTCCGCCGCCCGCCGCTGCTACCCCCGCCCTGTAGCGTGAGGCGGCGGAAACGGCGTCGCGACCACGCGGCTAGCGCGTGCTGTCCCCACGTCCTCCACCGCCCAGCGCGCGACCTTGTCCTCGGCCCTCCACGCAGCGCAGCACCAAGCAATTGTTCGGTCGTCCTCCTCGCCGGCCATCGCACGCAGCGGCCGCCGACCGCCTCCGCACACGTTAACGGTGAGCAACGCCATGTGAACAGCCATCGAGCCGAGTGTTGTCTGCAGGGAGCGGCCATGTAGTCTATTGTGACCGGCCATCGAGTCGAAAGCATGTGTGTTGTGACCGGCCATCGAGCCGAGCGTATTTGTCTCCGGGGAGGAGCCGCCGATGTGAGCTGAGATTGTGTTGTGAATGGAATGGCCATCGAGCCGAGATTGTGATGTGAACGGCCATCGAGCCGACGACAAATTTTTGCAGGAGCCGACAAATTCCTAAGCGAAACCCTAAGCGAATTCCTAAGTGAAACCCTAATGCAAAACCCTAAGCGAATATCTAAGTGAAACCCTAAGGTGAAACCCTAAGCGAATTCCTAAGTGAAACCCTAATATGAAACCCTAAGTGAATTCCTAAGTGAAACCCTAAGCGACCCCACCTCCGTTCCCCCCGATCTGGAAACCTTAATTGAATCGCAAAATGCTAATCCGATTTCGACTCAAGTCTCCCTAAACGAAACTCTAATCCGATTTTCCTTCGTTCGTTAATATTTACATGGCACCTTAACTAGACTAAACCCTAAGTGTTGACATGTAATAAACAATAAACCGATCTTAAAACCCTAATTCGAAAGCAAGACACTAATTCGATCTCGAAACAATAAACGAAGCCCTAATGCGATCCTAACTTGCATTTTATTAACCCTAAGTGTTGACATTAAATAAATAGTAAATTTAAATCCTGAACCGACACTTATGCGAAACCTTGATATGATCACTTGATGTGCATAATTATTGTTTTCATATTCCTATTTTCATTTTTAGCATGACAAATTGAATTCTAACATCTTTCACATATATTTGCGTAAATGGCCGATCCGAATGATAACATGGATGATGCAATGATGGACATAATCAACAGCAGCGGCAATCAAAATCCCCAAGTCCAAGGTGATGACAATGAACAAAAATAGATGATGGGAGTCAAGATTTTTTGTCGATTATGAAGAACTTGTGTGAGACAATCCTGATGAGGTCTATCTCCAATCTATTATATATGTATATACATGAAATTAAAATAAATAGTATTTGTATAAATATATTTATACTTCTTTGTGTTAATCATACGTATAGCGCTCTGGATCGGCGACAACTTCCGGGAAGAGTAGAAATGTGCGAGGCCCGAAGAAGTTGTTGGAGGGTCGGTACATTCTGTCGGAATTCGAAGAGGATACATGCAAAGTACTTGGAGCAAATTCAAAGAAATTTGTTGCGCACTGTGGGTACCTTGTAAGGGACAGGATCCCGATCAATGCTCGAGAATGGAGGCAAAGGAAAGACGCTCCACATATTAGTTTTGTCTCAGATCGTGACAAAGAACTAATTTGGCAAGATATCCTTCAACATTTCACGCTCGATACGGGATGAAGTTTTGAAGGAGAAGGTTAAAATCTAGGCTATGCAGAAGATGGCCAAACAATTTCAGGCTTGGAACAAGAAATTGTACAAGACTTTTATTGCACATGACCTGACACCGGATTTCACTGCCAAGGCCTACGTCAAGTTGAGGCCTTTTTGGGATGAGTTCATACAGTTTAAGAACTGTTGACACCTGTTAGCGTCAACTTTTACTAGGGCTTTTCACCCGATGGACAACAAGATAACACACTAGTCTAGGGCTTTATCTCGACAAATTCCACGAGTTTTACATATTCTCGTAATTTCGGGGTGATTTCGAAAAAGCTGAAAAAGAGGGATTCTAACGCAAAATAACCACGAAACTTATCCGCCACGAAGGACATCACGGGAAGACTCGGGAAGACTCCGAAGACACCGGAAGGGAGCGAGGGGGCAGAGGGGGCCAGTGGGGTCGGCCGGCCCCACCATGGCGCCGGCGGCCCCCAGCTAGGGTTTGCTCCCCCCCTTCGGAATGTTCCTCCACCGCCTCCAAGGATGCATCTCGGCCCTACGTTACGTCGGTTTGATCCTGCGGCGCCGCAGCGCATCCCACCGACTATAAATATGAGGGTAGACCCCCCCCGAAGGAGCCAATTCATTATTCATCAAGGTCTCAAGCCATCAAGTTCATCGAGAGCCTTCTAGTTCATAGGATTAGCTAGCTAGATTAGAAGTAGAGGAGATCTAGTTCTTCATCGGATCTGGAGCCCCCGGCGTCCGGCCGAGCGCGAGAGTTCGGTAATAGATCCGGTTCTTAATTACTTTATTGTATTCATTATTCAGATTAGGGAGACTTTACTCTAAATATATTCATGTTCTTAATTGCAATAGTCATTGTCTACTTTGATTATATGTCTAGTTTAGTTACTTTGATCTTATTGAATTCATGTAATTGCTCGTATAGCGTTTATCCATATGTACAATGGGTAGATGATAGGCGATATGTAGACGTGGTGTCTAGATGTCTTGTTTATCTGCGAGTGCACCCCGATATGCCGGGGCGTGTGGTAGTCTGCGTAGGTGACAAAATTACGTTAGTTCCTCCGTAGTCCACCCCCTTATGTAGGACTAGCATGGGCACGGTCGCGAAGGAGGTGACTTAGGTCTTAATACCCTCATTAGTTGATGCCTCTTTACATGCAATGATGATTTAGGGTTGATTTAGCAATGATTACTAGATGTAGTTGCACTAATTAGAGTTATTCAATTGACGTAGTTATAGACCTATCTCCATAGTTTATCCAATGGCTAGCTATGATTATGACTAGTAAGATGCTCGGATGTTATCTTTAATTATGATATTTGATGATTATGCTATCACCCGCATTTATCTTTATTTATCTTGTGACCTCTTGCCTGTTATAAGTAGAGTATACGACTTAGGTAGTATCGTTTATCATAGTTTCACATCAATATGGCAATAATAGTTTATTACATAGCTTTCCCCAGAGGTATAATTATAAATCGACAACCTAGAGACTTCCCTAGGTAAAATGCTACAACGGTATAATTATCTGTCCGCTTGCAGAACCCATTAGTTTACATCATATATTTTATCTGCCTAGTCACAGTAGTACAATATAAATCTATGTTAATTTCCTAGCAATATAATTGGGGATGACAACCTACTTCATGTTTAGGAATGTTAGTAATTCAAGAGTGACTAGTTGCTAATGACAAGTAATTATATACCAACCATTTCTGGGGTCATTGCTAGGAGTAGGGTTTATCTCTGCTTTTTAGTAGTGACGTTAGAAATGCCAACAAGCATTTTTTGGCGCCGTTGTTGCTGGGAAGGCACAATAAACTTAGAACAAATTGATGACCTATATACACATGGATAAAGTCATATTACCAATCGATCTCTAACTCTATCGGTACACCCTTCGTTGTTATCATTTTCTTATCTTATGCAGGGTGATGAATGAATGGTTTTTCTCTTCCAAAGAACTTTACTGACGATCTAGAGAAACTCCTTAGAAGGAAAAGGCTTGCAGAAATAAGGGAGAAATTCGAGTCACCATCAAGAACACCCTTTGCTGCTCAAGCTAACTCTTCGGAGGAGCCAGCTCCAACACTGGAAGAAGAATTCGAAGAAGAAGAAGAACAAGCAGAAGAGTATTTAGGTGAAAACCTAGCTCCTGTGTTTGAAGACATGGCCGAGAAGTCACTGCGAGAGTTCTCTCCCAACAACAACAAACATCCGGATTTGACCAGCAAATCAACACTTTGGGAGAATGGATTCGAGCTCAAGCCTGCTCTCATCACCATGGTTCAAGCCAGCCAATTCTGTGGAAAAGGACATGAAGATGCAAGTGCACACTTACAACACTTTCTAGAAATCTGCAAAGCACCTTCACTATCGAGGAGTATCAAAAGATGCTATCTTACTCCGTCTTTTTCCCCGTTCTCATTATTGGGGAAAGCTAAGCAAAGGTTCTACATCAACAAAGATAAGCACACTACATGGGACCTATGCTCGATTTGCTTTCCCGGCAAAATTCTTTCCTACGACCAAGACCAATGCTCAAGCGGGGAAGATTTCAAGTTTCCAACAACAACATGATGAATCATTCAATCAAGCATGGGAAAGATTCCGTAACTATATTGAAGACTGTCCTCATCATGGGATAGAGGAGTGGCTATTAATGCAGACTTTCTATCACGGGCTTATCTCTAGCACCCGTGAGTCTATTGATGCTTTGCAAATGGGAGCTTTCCCCTGTCACTAAAGCTCGGTGATGCTAAAGCACTTCTCGAGAAGATGGCCTCAAACTCAACATGCAATGAAGAACGTACTCAACCTCGCAAGAAGGGAGGAGGAATCCATCATCTCAAGGAAGCCGACATGGTCACTGCCAAGCTAGACCTCATCATGAAAAAAAGCTCGATATCGAGAAGAAGGAAGTCATGCACGTCAATGATTCCCATATGACATGTGAAGAATGTGGAGACTACGGGCACTCACCGCCGGTTGCCCTACACCGCAAGAGGATGTGAACTTCATCAACAATAACACCTACTATCGTCCTCAGCAAAATCAAGGGTGGAATCAACAACCTCGACTAGGTAATTACCAAGGTAACAACCAAGGTAGCAACTTTAATTATAACCTTCCGCCTTTAAGAGAATTAGTTACTAGTCAATCCAAACTACTAGATCAAATGACTAGGAAGCTAACATCAAATGATAAAACTTTGGAAAACATACATGCTAGAATGGATACTTTTTGCTTCTCGCCATAAAGAATCAAAGATAGCTTTAATAAAATGTTAGAATCACAATTAGCTCAGTTAACTGCTGCTGTTCCTCCACTAGAGAAAGGCAAGATTCCAGGCCAACCAGAAGATTTAGAAACTGCTAACCTTGTTGATATTCATAATGCAACCCAATATCATATTGAGCCTGCAGATGTATAGTGGATTGACCACTCTCTACCGTAGAAGATGGGAGACCCCGAAGACCTGTTATTCCTATCTCCATAGGATGCCACAGTTTTCCGAGAGGCTATCTGCGATTTCGGCGCAAGTGTCAACATCATGCCCAAGGTAATTTATGAGAAAATATTAAATGATCCCCCTGTTGTACACAAACATGCGCTTGCGGCTTGCAAATCAGTCCATTTGCTACCCCGAGGGAGTACTAGAAGAAGTTGTTATTAGAGTGGGGCGGTCATATGTCCCAGTTGACTTCGTGGTCATGGAGACAGGAGTAGATGAGAAGGCACCCATCATTTTGGGCCGACCATTCCTATGCACAACAAAAGCCATCATCTATGCGGAGTTTGCCAAGATCGTCCCCGTCCATCAAAGGCAAGAAGGAGAGATTCACATTCAAGAACCGCATCCCGAAAGCTCCCCGCAGCCCCGAAGCAATTTCAGCAACAAGAAGAGCAAGAACAGCGAAAACCAATGCCAAAGAAGAAGAACAATAGAAACAACGAGAAGATAGAGGAGGACCAAGCATGCACCCGAGGAGACGACTCAACTAATCACTTGCTCTCAACACGTAAAAACGATCACAGACTACCCAAGCCATTTCCAATCAAGAGAGGTGATCCGGTGTCCCAATCATTGAATGCACTATCAAAGACACCACCTTTCCTCACACCGTCTGCGACACTGGATCAGGCTGCAACGTAATGTCAAAGCAGGTATATGATGTTTCAGTTGCAGATGGCGGACCAATCACTAAGGTTCCCTGAAGGAATAGTCAAGTGTAACAGAACCGACCAATTTATAAAAGCATAAGTGAAAAATCACTCGCCAAGCAAGCAATTGTCACACTTAAGCCGTTATAAACCCGGTAGTCCGGAAATCTCGAAGGATTTCAAACCATACATCATCAACCAAGATCGTACAAGTTTAGCGTCACCATTCGCATGTTACAACATTTCACAAATAGTTCGATAATATCAGAGTGCGGAAATAAAGTTATTACAAACCGAGTTCTTCAAATCCAAGTAGCGGAAACAAGATAGTTTTAAAAACTCAACCCACACACACAAACTTAGGTTTAATACAGTGCCAGCTCGATAGCCAATCCACAAAAGCAAGTGGGGAGAATATTAAGAACGACCATGCCCTTGGTACTTTAATCCACTGGATAATAGCAGGTCTCACAATACCCGTGGTAGGTATGGCCATCTGCACAAACAACAAGCGGGAAAAACCCTGAGTACGAGAAGGTACTCAGCTAGACTTACCCGACTGACTCAAAATAAAAGACTCCAAGGAGTATGACAGGCTTTATCAGGGGATAGCTTGACTCTTTTTGCGGAAAAGCGGTAGTAACATTAACAGTGATTGCTCAGCTTAATCATTCCTATTTATGCTAGGTAAGCACCTGTACTATGCATCATTATAGTATATTAATCATGATTAAGCAAGCAAGTAGTAACCATAATCATAAACATTAGCTTAACCCATCATCATCATTAATCACATTCCATAATCATTACTACGATGGTGCAGCTCAAGTCAAGTGTTCACTGTCCAGGAACGATGGCGATTCGAATCGATTACTACTGAGCTCAGGGGGTATTCCTCATACAAACCACACTCGCGCGAAGTGAGCTACAGATCACCGTGGCACGTATCCAGGAAAACAAGTACACGGACTCGCATAGAACCACCGTACCCAGGGACCGCCCGACTGCCTTAGCCAGCCATGCTGGACCTCGGACTTACTCTTCGCACCCCTGTGGTCCCCCATCCATCTCCAATACGGTGCAAATGGATCGAGAACCGGCCTGGATAGTGTTAGGCTTCGCGGTCAGTAGTGCTTATCCGGCCAGCTAAGTATGAGGCATGCGTTCAACATGACTTGGGGTACAACAACGGTACGGTCCTTAATCGACACAGACGGAATCACTATGGTCCAACAACCCCACAAGACTCCGTCCGTGTCTCCAATTATCTCGACCATAACCATCAACCGGATGATATCAACATAAGCTTTCCATCAATCACAAGTAACCACCTATACTCGCGGATGACGTGAAATCACCCGACTTCTACCGTCTAAGCAAGCTAAGCATAATACTCACCCTAGACTAGCGAGGGGTATATCAAGGTGGGATAATCAATGGTAAAGCAAGGATATAATGCATCAACGGTGTCACACAACTCCTATACCTAATGCAACAAGCATAAATCATAATTAGACTGTTAGAAAGCATAGGTAAGGAAATGCTCCGGTGCTTGCCTCGAACGAAGTCACTAGCCCTGTGATTGGGACACTCCGGTAGATCCTCCGCTTCGACCTCCTCTCCTTCTTGTGGAACCTCCTGGCTGGGGCTCCTCCCCGGTGATCCCGCTCGATCTCCGAAAAACCGGAGGTCCTCCTGCGAACCTCAGATGATGCGATGCACATGCATAAGTACAGTGAATGCATACACGTATGATGCTCATGAATGAAAATGATTAACAGATTATTTGACAGAGTAGGTGCATATCTCCTCTCTACTAACAACTTAACTCATTTACTGAGTATGTGCATACCTCTTCTCTAAACACTTAGAGAAGTGCATAAAGAAGAGTGGTGTGTAGGCACACACACACATACACACATCACATGAATAAGGAGAAGTACTACTATTCATAGCCAACCATCACATTTCAGTTATGGTGCGGTATTACATGACCAGCAAGCATAACATAATTAAAAGTGCACAAGAAGTAATATAGAACATGTTAAAACAATTAAATCGACGCCTTATCATTTCAGGTGAATAAATGGACTTGAACTGTGACTTCTGCCTAAACAGTTCAGAAAAATCTACAAAAATTACAAGAGCTACATCATGCTATAACAAGACCATGATAAAATTTTCATAGCAATTCATCAAGTACAACAGCCTACACAAAAAGATTAAACAGTAGGACAGAAATACACATTTAATAACCTTGTACTATGAAAAGTATCAAACAATAGATTTCATATTTTTCTTTTTAGAACTTCTTAGCACAAGAGCAGCCATCAAAAATCACCAGGGCTTAATTCCTTATAATTAATTTATTAAAAATCATACAAGAATCAGCCCAAAAATGCAATTAAATCACATCTTCATATTTTTACACAGGAACTGCATGACACATATTTTTCCCAGAAACTACATCACACAACAAGTCTAACAAAATAAGAATCACATTTTTCGGAGCATTCTACAATTTATTATGCATTTACTCAGATTTCAGCCATTTAAGCATTTAAATAAATCTATACAGGAAAATATCTCAAAAATTGCATCACATATTTTTCACAGGTAGATCTACTCACTAGAAACCTAGAAAAACAAGTCTCATCAATTTTGGATCACATTTGCTCAAGATACAAATTGAAAGGCATTTAAATCAAAATCTGGAAAACAATAAAAGGAAAAAGGGCCGAGCCCTGGCCCTGCGTGGACTTGGTCCAGTGGACCACGAGCCACTGCCAGGCGGGACCCCATGGTCCACGGCCCCACATGGCCCGAGCCGGCCGAGCAGGGGTGGTGCTCGGCGGGCGCTTAGCCGCCGACGGCGAAGCCACGGCCAAGAACCGGTGGCACCGGGCGTGCTCCCGCAACGAGGCGCACACCATGACGTGTTTCGGCGCAGCTGCGGTGAACGGACAACAACGGCGAGGGCGGCGGTGGAATGGCAGCTCAATACGGCGCACGGTGGCCGCCTCCGCCCCGGCGGGTTTCCGTGAGGCGCGCGCACTGCGCCGCTAAGTCAAGGCGAGCTAGCCCTAGGGTTGTGGTGAGCGATTGAGCTCGGATGTTCTCGGCCGCGTGCATGGCAAAGCAGGTGGCGTGCATGGCAACGGCGAGCCATGGCGGCGCCGCCAGAGCCCTAATTGGCCCCTACCGATTAGTTCACCGGAGCTCGATTCGAGCTCGCTTGACTCCCGTGGCGCCGCGTGGCAAGCCTGCGGCGAAGCGGTGGAGGGGTGGCCGGCCGCCAGAGCGCAGCCCGGGCGAAGCCGGCCCCGCCGGCCGGAGGAAGATGGCTTCATTGGCCCTTACCAATGCAATGTGGCGGCGGTTAGAGCTACTGGGCGGGGTGGCGACGTCGAGGTGGGAGCTTGCGGCATGGTGGCGGGTGGCGCGGGCGGCGCTGGTGGAACGGCGGCTCGCGGAAAAGGCGCAGCGGGCCAGGCTGGCGGGTGCGAGTGGGAGAGTGAGGCGGCGCGAGGGTGAGCGAGTGAGTGCGGGCGAGAGTGGAGCGGGGCGGGGTTCCATTTTGGGCGACGGCCGGCCGCGGCGGGCCCACGGCCCACGCCCCCCACGCCGGCCGCGACGGCCGCGACGGCGAGCGCGTGGCGCGCTTTGCCGCCCCGGCCACCCCGCGGCGCCACGGCGCCCGGCGCTGGAGGAGGCGGGCCGCGGGCCGAAGTTAATGCCTCGCCGCTCGGTTGCGCTTGGCTATTTTTTTTTTTTTGAAAATTTGAATTCAAACTGAAATACAACCATTTGACAAATTTAAAAGCATTTTCATGAAAAGTGTCTAAAATAAAAGTTGTAGAGAATTTAAAACTGAACAATTTTTATTTAAGGCTCAACTCAAAATTCCCAATAAATTTTGAATTGTAATTTCATTTTGAATAAAGGCTTTTAAAAGGGAATTTTTCTAATTTAAATTCTTTTGCTCCAAATTGCTCTAAAACCTTTGCAATAAATTTGACAAAACATTCCAAAATGTTTGGGCAAGTGGATCCAACCTTGATCAAGCATTAGCATAAAGATTAAATGTACTAATTAACAATCAAGCAAGCAATTAATTAACAACAAATGCAACACATGAAATGCCAATGCATTTAGGGTTAAATGCTTGATGATGCTTATGCCATGCTTAATGATGATTAAGGTTAATTAATTATGGACTAATGCAATGCTTAACACTGAGGTGTTACAGCCCTACCCCTTAAAGAAATCTCGTCCCGAGATTTGGGTTTACTAACCATATTTTATGGAATTCGGGATAAACTTCTTTCGGATAATCCTCGGTTTCCCATGATGCATCTCTATCATCATGGTAGCTCCACACGACCTTGTAAGTGCGCACCAACCGATTCCGAGTAACTCTTTCCTTGCTATCAACAATTCTCACAGGTTCTTCTTTATATACCAGATCAGCTGTTAGCTTCAAATCTTGCTCATCGACTCTTTCTTCGGGCACATGCAAACACTTCTTTAATTGAGAGACGTGAAAGATCGGAAAGATAGAACTCATAGATTCTGGTAACTACAACTTGTAAGCAACTTCACCCCTTCTTTCGAGAATCTTGTGCGGACCCACATATCTTGGTGCAAGCTTCCTCTTGGCTCCAAATCTTTGGATACCTTTTTGTGGGGAAACTCTCAGGTACATATAGTCACCTACTTCAAACACCAAAGGTCTTCTTCTAATATCAGCATAACTCTTTTGTCGGGACTGTGCAGCTTTCATGTGCTCATGGATGGTTCGAACCTTCTCTTTGGCTTCGGGAACAAAGTCAATACCGTAGTATCTCCTTTCCCCAGCTTCTACCTAGTTCAACGGAGTTCTACACTTTCTGCCATACAAAGCTTCAAACGGTGCCATCTTGATACTCTCTTGATAGCTGTTATTGCAGGAGAACTCGGCCAAAGGTAGCCAAGATTCCCACGAACCCTTAGCAGATAACACACACGCTCTCAACATATCTTCAAGAACCTGATTGAGTCTTTCAGTCTGACCTGAAGTCTGAGGATGATAAGCAGTGCTGTGCAATAACTTGGTACCCATACCTTCATGCAAACGTTCCCAAAAGTGAGCAGTGAACTGCGATCCTCGATCAGATACGATGGTCTTGGGTACTCCATGCAAAAGAACAATCTCAGAGATGTAAAGATCAGCATACTGAGGTGGTCTGTAGGTAGTCTTGACAGGTAAGAAGTGAGCTGACTTGGTTAGTCGATCAACGATTACCCAGATTGAATCATTTCCTTTCTGTGTAGTGGGTAGACCTGTGATGAAATCCATACTGATGTCATCCCACTTCCAAGCAGGAACTGGTAGAGGTTTCAGCAAACCTGCCGGCTTCATGTGAATGGCCTTGACACGACAACAAGTATCGCATCGAGCCACATACGCTGCTATCTCTTTCTTCATCTTGGTCCACCAATACCGAGGTCTCAGATCATGGTACATCTTGTTGCTTCCAGGGTGAATGGATAGCTTGGAAAGGTGAGCCTCATCCATTATCTTATTCTTGAGTTCTCGATCCTTCGGTACGACAAGACGAGCGTCGAACCAAAGTACACCATTATCATCCAGTCTGAAGTGCGGAATTGATTCCTTCTTCATCTTTTTCTTGAGGTGGTAGATACCAGGATCTGTCTTTTGCCCTTCAATGATCTGTTGGTCAAGAGAACACCGAACTTGGATGTCATGCAGGACTGCAGGATGCATCAGATTGAACTTCTCTCCAAACAACGGCTTTACGGTATGGTGATGTGTCTTGTGACTCAAAGCGTCTGCAACTACGTTTGCTTTGCCAGGATGATAGTGCACTGTCAAGTCGTAGTCCTTGATCAATTCTAACCATCTTCGCTGCCTCATGTTGAGCTCGGGCTGGGTAAAGATGTACTTGAGACTCTTGTGATCAGTGTAGATATGGCACACATTTCCCAGCAGATAATGCCTCCATATCTTCAAGGCATGCACAACTGTAGCTAACTCCAAATCATGCGTGGGATAGTTGACTTCATGCTTCCTCAACTGACGTGAAGCATAAGCAATCACTCTGCCTTCTTGCATCAGCACACAACCCAAACCGGTCTTCGATGCATCACAGTACACATCAAACGGCTTCTCGATGTCTGGCTGTGCCAAGACAGGAGCTGTGGTTAGCAACTCTCGCAAGGTGCGAAAAGCCGCCTCACAAGCCTCTGTCCGCACAAACTTGTGCTCTTTTCAAAGCGCGGACTTGTCATTGGCTTGGCAATCTTAGAGAAATCTGGAATGAAACGGCGATAATACCCCGCCATTCCAAGAAAACTCCGAACTTCATGCAATGGCGTCGGTGGTTGCCAATCCATGACCTCTTGTACCTTTGACGGGGTTGGATGATATGCCATTTTCAGAAATGATATGGCCAAGGAAAGCAACTTCCTTTAACCGTAACTCACACTTACCGAACTTGGCATACAACTTATGTTCTCTTAGTCCGTAAGTGCAACTCTCGGATCTTTGGGCGTGTTCTTCTTCATTTGCGAGTATATCGAAATGTCATCTAAGAATACAATCACGAACTTATCCAATTCAGGCATAAAGACTGAATTCATAAGATACATAAAGTATGCGGGAGCATTCGTCAAGCCAAAAGACATAACGAGATACTCATACAACCCGTATCTAGTGACGAAAGCAGTCTTATGCACATCTTCCCGACGAATCTTGATTTGATGATACCACGATCTCAAGTCAATCTTGGAAAACACTTTAGCTTTAGACAACCGATCAAACGAATATCAATTCTCGGCAGAGGGTACTTGTTCTTGATTGTTACGTCATTGAGCGGCCGATAGTCAACACATAGCCTCAAGGAATGATCTTTCTTTTTTTCACAAACAAAGCTGGACAACCCCATTCAAAGTACTTGACCTGATGAAACCCAACTTCTTCAGCTCATACAACTGTTTCTTCAACTCTGCTAGCTCATTGGGAGGCATACGATAAGGTCTCTTGCATATCGAGCTGTACCGGACACTAGATCAATTGCAAACTCAATGTCTCCGTCGGTAGTAGCCCGTAAATCTTCGGGAAAAACATCGAAACTCACAAACCACGGGGAATCTCGAAAAAGAGCAGAGGCTCGGATAGCATAGGTCAACTTGGTCATGTCTGCGCAACTCGAGGCAATAACACTTGGAAAGTGTCTTTACCCGAGAGGATCCGTGAGGGTAATGGTTATATTCCCATATCAATCACAACTTGCTTATCTTTCATCCAATTCATCCCCAAGATCACATCCATAGTTAACCTAGGTAGTACCACCAAATTAACTCTATATGCTTTATCTCCAATTTCAAAAGTTGCATGCTCAAGCATCTGATTAGATAGAACATCAGCACTAGCGGAACTGATGCGGTATCCATAATCTAATTGCTTAAGTTCTAACTCATGCGATCGTGCATATGCTTGACTCATAAAAAAGAATGGGATGATCCGTAATCAAATAAAACAACCTGCAGGGATGATTGTTGACAAGAAACGTACCCGCAGTGACTGGTTCTCCCTCGGGGATCTCATCCACGGTGGTGTGGTGTGCACGGGCAGGATAGGTCGTCTGCTTCTTCGGATAGGGACAGTACTTGGCGAAGTGACCCATCTGATTGCAGTTGAAGCATGGGCCCCTCACGGCGGGAGCAGCTGCCGTGGAACCCCCAGTCTTGGCTTGAGCTTGAGGTGCAGGTGGGCGATAACCCCTCTGGTTCTTCGGAGGTGGTGGAGCATTCCTCTTTGGAACGGGTGCACGGAACCTTGAGTTCTGAGCAGGAGGGCGGTACTGCGGACGATTAGCCATTGGAGGCCTGTACTGAGAAGATCCTCCCTCAAAGTTTCTCTTGCGGTTCTTGGAAGCAGCATGCAGATTGTTGTTGTTCTCTTGAGTCAAGCAGTCACTGATGAACTCGTTGAAGGTAGCCCTTGAACTAATACCCATGGTTTTGGCCATCTTGGTATTGAGACCCCTCTTGAAGCTAGCTATCTTCTTCTCTTCAGTGTCCACATATAATGGAGCATAGCGTGACAGGTTGTTGAACTCATGGAGATACTCGTTCATGGTTTTATTGCCTTGGTTAAGCTTCATGAACTCTGACCCTTTCATAGCCATCAAACCTGGTGGAACATAGGTGCTGCGAAACATCTGAGTGAATTGTGCCCAGGTGATGGGAGCATTCGGCGGAAAAGTGGTACGTTGATGGGACCACCAGATTCCAGCCGGGCCTTGCAGCTGATGTGCCCCATACTCAACCTTCAATGATTCAGGCGAAACTTGTCTTCCATTGTGTTGATCCATTCAAGAGCCTCAAGCGGTTCCTTAGCTTGCAAGAACTTGGGCGGATCGGTATCCAGAAAGTCCTTGAAGGTACTTGTCTTGGGTGACGGGGCCGTCACGGTGGCCTCCGTGGGGGTGGTGTTTGCAATATCATCACGCAACGTGGCCTCCATGTTGCGCTGACTGTCGAGGAACTGTTGGAAAAGTTGCTCAGCGGTCAACGGTGGAGGAGGTGGTGGTGGTAGGTTACCCCCAGCGTTTCCGTCATTGCCTCCATTTCCTCCATTCCCACCGTTTCCACCATTGTTCCCGTTACCTCCATTATCACCATTTCCATTGTCTCCGCCTTGGCTGGACCCATCCCCAACCAAGGAGCCACTCACAGTGCGGCGAGTCCCAACCATCTGCATATTTCAGCATCAAGTAATTATTAGGTGATGTTACAACATTGTAATCAATGTAATAATCATGCCAATGAATCATTGGAAGAAAATGAATTCATTCAACAACACACAGGCATAAAGATTCATTTCCACAATCCATAACATCACTAATTAGATTACTGAATAAAAGCATCATCCAGGTCATACAACATCCAAAATTGCCAGCATACATACGCTGGACTTTAGGCGTTCGGATAGCACCACAATATACGAAGATCCAAACATACATGAGTCACATCTCACAAAGGTTACATGCCAACAACAAAAGAACGAGAGCGCAACTACGACTAATGATGAGATCACCAGCCTACTCGTGCTCGCTACCGACGTCGGACTCAGCAGCTAGAACCACATCGTCGTCGTCGGGTGCAGGCTCGGGTGCAGGGGGGAGATCAGCGTCCTCCTCGCCTCCCTCGGGGTTGATGACTCCGGGCTCCATCTCAGCCGCTCCAGGCGCATGGTGACCATGAACTCTGGTTGTATAGCACGTGGTAGTCCTCGTGCAAGCGGGTCAATGTACGCTCACGGTCAAAGAGCCGGTGCCCCAGCTGATGGGCATCGTTCCGGGCTTCATTCCTCTCTGTGACTAGCTGCGCCATCATCCTATCGGCGTTCCTCTCATACTGCTCATAGCGTGCGACACGTGCACGCAAGGCAGCGACCTCCCTGTTGGCCGCCCTCTCACGGGCCTCAGCATCATCTCTGGTAGCTGTGATAAGCTCAATCCGTGCCTCGGATCTCTGACATGATCCGGGTGCCTCTTCTTCTTCTTCTCTTGCTTCTTCGACAAGGTCTTGTTCCAGTCATTGATCTTGTACATGCAGGACTGAGTAGCATCCAAGGTCTGCATCATAGCAAACATGGCACTCATCGCTGCATTGTCACTTGTCCCTCAATCTCATGGATCCCAAAGCCGTGCCATCTTTGGGAGATCTGCTCCCGAAAAGTGTCGGCCAGGGATCACCATGAGGGAACACTCCCGCCAAGGCACGTGCCGGGCTCGGCGAAACGCTCCATGATGGTGCGCAGGGGCCGAGAAGGCAACTCGCTAGCCCCCCTCCTCGGTGTGACTCCGTAGGCACGAATGCGCCACCCCTCCCACTCCGAGTCCTCGTGGAGTGGTGGGACGGTAACCTCCACGGCAACCAGCTGGTCTCCATCGCTCGGCTCCTCAGTCACCCAGGAATATACGGGTCGCTGCTCCTCCGTATACCCCACATGGGCCAGCACACGCCAAAGAAGCGTGGGCATCCCAAACTCCTCCAGGAAGTGAGACTCCCGGATAGTGGTGCGAGGTGCGAGCTGTCCATGTGGCACACGTCCTCCAGTGGACTTGCGAGCTGTCTGCTTTGTGCGAGCCATCTGTCAGAAATTTATCCCGGGTGAGACAAGTTATTAATTATCCAATTTTAATTGACAGAGGTAATCAATTCATAAGGGAAGGTAAATGTAATGACATGAGATGAACAAACATGATGTATGCACGGATCTTACGTTCTCACAAACTTAACAAAAATAATTCTAGCGGATAAACGGTGGCATACAACGTTCTCTCATAGCGTATAACTAAACGTTCTACACGAAGCGGTATGTATGTACCGCAGAAAATCCACTTCAGCCCATCCCAACAAAGATGAATAAATGCATTGCGAGAAAGTAAAGATTAAGCACTCACACGCACGTGCATTCCCAAATACACGCACATGTAGTACAACTACCCGGTCCTCGTCCAAAGACGGCATCGTCTCAACAGACGGCACAACCCACAATTAAACACCTTGGTAAGTACATGGTTTTGACATGTAAATACTTCCGGTATCACACTAGCACTCCCCTAGATTGCCGGTTGGACAACCATGCTCTCACAACTCCCACTTACCGAGGCGTAGAGGCATTTGAACCATACATTACCATCCAAGCGAATGGCACCCATACAATTACCTTGCTGCATGGGCAACAGTGAAAATAAAATATGATGCAAGCCCCCAAGTCAATGACGTAAATAGCCACCTAGAGTCCTTATTTGGGCATAAAGGATATGGCCACTGGCACACTCTTAATTTGGAAACGTTTTTTTCTCAAAGACTTATAGATCTATAAGTTGAAATTCAGTTTTGACACCAAAATCCTTTGTTTTTAAATACACATGTGAACAAGAACCGCTAAACCTTGCTCGATGCCACCGTAATGTAGAACCGAACCAATTTATAAAAGCATAAGTGAAAAATCACTCGCCAAGCAAGCAATTGTCACACTTAAGCCGTTATAAACCCGGTAGTCCGAAATCTCGAAGGATTTCAAACCAAACATCATCAACCAAGATCGTACAAGTTTAGCGTCACCATTCGCATGTTACAACATTTCACAAATAGTTCGATAACATCAGAGTGCGGAAATAAAGTTATTACAAACCGAGTTCTTCAAATCCAAGTAGCGGAAACAAGATAGTTTTAAAAACTCAACCCACACATACAAACTTAGGTTTAATACAATTACCCACTCGATAGCCAATCCACAAAAAGCAAGTGGGGGAGAATATTAAGAACGACCATTCCCTTGGTACTTTATTCCACTGGATAATAGCAGGTCTCACAATACCCGTGGTAGGTATGGCCATCTGCACAAACAACAAGCGGGAAAAACCCTGAGTACGAGAAGGTACTCAGCTAGACTTACCCGACTGACTCAAAATAAAAGACTCCAAGGAGTATGACAGGCTTTATCAGGGGATAGCTTGACTCTTTTTGCGGAAAAGCGGTAGTAACATTAACAGTGGTTGCTCAGCTTAATCATTCCTATTTATGCTAGGTAAGCACCTGTACTATGCATCATTATAGTAAATTAATCATGATTAAGCAAGTAAGTAGTAACCATAATCATAAACATTAGCTTAACCCATCATCATCATTAATCACATTCCATAATCATTACTACGATGGTGCAGCTCAAGTCAAGTGTTTACTTGTCCGAGAACGATGGCGATTCGAATCGATTACTCGAAAGCTCGGGGGTATTCCTCATACAAACCACACTCACGCGCGAAGTGAGCTACAGATCACCGTGGCACGTATCCAGGAAAACAAGTACACGAACTCGCATAGAACCACCGTACCCAGGGACCGCCCGACTGCCTTAGCCAGCCATGCTGGACCTCGGACTTACTCTTCGCGCCCCTGTGGTCCCCCATCCATCTCCAATACGGTGCGAACGGATCGAGAACCGGCCTGGATAGTGTTAGGCTTCACGGTCGGAAGTGCTTATCCGGCCAGCTAAGTATGAGGCATGCGTTCAACATGACTTGGGGTACAACAACGGTACGGTCCTTAATCGACACAGACGGAATCACTATGGTCCAACAACCCCACGAGACTCCGTCCGGTCTCCAATTATCTCGACCATAACCATCAACCAGATGATGTCAACATAAGCTTTCCATCAATCACAAGTAACCACCTATACTCGCGGATGACAGGAAATCACTCGACTTCTACTGTCTAAGCAAGCTAAGCATAATACTCGCCCAAGACTAGCAGGGTATATCAAGGTGGGATAATCAATGGTAAAGCAAGGATATAATGCATCAACGGTGTCACACAACTCCTATACCTAATGCAACAAGCATAAATCATAATTAGACTGTTAGAAAGCATAGGTAAGAAAATGCTCCGGTGCTTGCCTCGAACGAAGTCACTAGCCCTGTGATTGGGACACTCCGGTAGATCCTCTGCTTCGACCTCCTCTCCTTCTTGTGGAACCTCCTGCTGGGGCTCCTCCTGGTGATCCTGCTCGATCTCCGAAAACTGGAGGTCCTCCTGCGAACCTGTATGATGCGATGCACATGCATAAGTACAGTGAATGCATACACGTATGATGCTCATGAATGAAGATGATTAACAGATTATTTGACAGAGTAGGTGCATATCTCCTCTCTACTAACAACTTAACTCATTTACTGAGTATGTGCATACCTCTTCTCTAAACACTTAGAGAAGTGCATAAAAAA
The DNA here is from genome assembly GCA_015844335.1 of Chrysopogon serrulatus. Taxonomy (NCBI): domain Eukaryota; kingdom Viridiplantae; phylum Streptophyta; class Magnoliopsida; order Poales; family Poaceae; genus Chrysopogon; species Chrysopogon serrulatus. Next base: position 24,882 of record JADLZL010007660.1, on the reverse strand, counting down.
GTGGTGTGTAGGCACACACACACATACACACATCACATGAATAAGGAGAAGTACTACTATTCATAGCCAACCATCACATTTCAGTTATGGTGCGGTATTACATGACCAGCAAGCATATAACATAATTAAAAGTGCACAAGAAGTAATATAGAACATGTTAAAACAATTAAATCGACGCCTTATCATTTCATGTGAATAAATGGACTTGAACTGTGACTTCTGCCTAAACAGTTCAGAAAAATCTACAAAAATTGTAGGAGCTACATCATGCTATAACAAGACCATGATAAAATTTTCATAGCAATTCATCAAGTACAACAGCCTACACAAAAAAGATTAAGCAGCAGGACAGAAATACACATTTAATAACTTTGTACTATGAAAAGTATCAAACAACAGATTTCATATTTTTCTCTAGAACTTCTTAGCACAAGAGCAGTCATCAAAAATCACCAGGGCTTAATTCCTTATAATTAATTTATTAAAAATCATACAAGAATCAGCCCAAAAATGCAATTAAATCACATCTTCATATTTTTTTTACATAGGAACTGCATGACACATATTTTTTCCCCAGAAACTACATCACACAACAAGTCTAACAAAATAAGAATCATATTTTTCAGAGCATTCTACAATTTATTATGCATTTACTCAGATTTCAGCCATTTAAGCATTTAAATAAATCTATACAGGAAAATATCTCAAAAATTGCATCACATATTTTTTCTTAGGTAGATCTACTCACTAGAAACCTAGAAAAACAAGTCTCATCAATTTTGGATCACATTTGCTCAAGATACAAATTGAAAGGCATTTAAATCAAAAATCTGAAAAACAATAAAAGGAAAAAGGGCCGAGCCCCGGCCTGCGTGGACTTGGTCCAGTGGACCACGAGCCACTGCCAGGCGGGACCCCACGGTTCACGGCCCCACCGGCCAGCCCGACCGAGCCGGTGGTGCTCAGGCGGCTCGCCGCTCGCCGGCAGCGAGCTCACCGGCCAAGAATCGGCACCGGCGTGCTCCCAACGAGGCGCACACCGCGACGTGCTCGGCGCGAGCTGCGGTGAACCCTAACAACAACGGCGAGGGCAGCGGCGAATGGCAGCTCGGCACGGCGCACGGTGGCCGCCTCCGGCGCCGGTGGGCTCCGTGAGGCGCGCACCATGAAGTCAAGGCGGAGCTAGCCCTACGATTTGTGGTGAGCGATTGAGCTCGGATGCTCGGCCGCGTGCATGGCGTCTGGCGGCGTGCATGGCACCGCGAGCTTCGAGGCGGCGCCGTAGAGCCCCCTAATTGGCCCTACCGAGTTCACCGAGCTCGATTGAGCCTTCGATTGACTCGTGGCGCGGTGGCAAGCCTGGCAAGCGGTGGAGGGTGGCCGGCCGCGTGGCGCCAGCCGGCGAGCTTCCCTCCCATGCCGCGAGGAAGATGGCCGGCATTGGCCCTTACCAATGCAATGTGGCGGCGGTTAGAGCTACGGCGGGGTGGCGCACGTTGAGGCGGAGCTTGCGCGCGCGGTGGTGAGGCGCAAGCGCGGCAGCGGCCCAGTGGAACGGCGGCTTCGCCGCGGAAAAAACGCGGCAGCGGCGCCGCTGCTTGGTGGTGCGAGTGGGAGAGCGAGAGCGTAGAGCGAGAGGGCGAGCGAGTGAGTGCGGGCGAAGTGGAGCGGGCGGGGTTCCATTTTGGGCGACGGCCGGCCGTGGCGGGGCCCCGCCGCCCACGCGGGCGCGACGGCCAGCGCGAGCGGCAGCGGCGCGCGCCCGCCTGCCCCGCCCCGCGGCGGCCAGTTGCGGCCGGGGCGCGCGGAAGCGAGGCCGCGGGCAGAAGTTGGGCCGCTTTCGGCCTGCTCGGTTCTTGCTGGCTATTTTTTTTTTTTTTGAAAATTTGAATTCAAACTGAAATACAACCATTTGACAAATTTAAAAGCATTTTCATGAAAAGTGCCCAAAATAAAAGTTGTAGAGAATTTAAAACCGAACAATTTTTATTTAAGGCTCAACTCAAAATTCCCAATAAATTTTGAATTGTAATTTCATTTTGAATAAAGGCTTTTAAAAGGGAATTTTCTAATTTAAATTCTTTTGCTCCAAATTGCTCTAAAACCTTTGCAATAAATTTGACAAAACATTCCAAAATGTTTGGGCAAGTGGATCCAACCTTGATCAAGCATTAGCATAAAGATTAAATGTACTAATTAACAATCAAGCAAGCAATTAATTAACAACAAATGCAACACATGAAATGCCAATGCATTTAGGGTTAAATGCTTGATGATGCTTATGCCATGCTTAATGATGATTAAGGTTAATTAATTATGGACTAATGCAATGCTTAACACTGAGGTGTTACATCAAGGATGTCATGGTAAGAATTCAAGGACAATACCTGCAGATTTTCTAGTCCTTGACATGCAGGGAGACGATGATTCCCCGATCCTCTTGGGAAGACCGTTCCTCTACACTGCTAACGCCAACATCTACATTGGGTCCGGACAAATCCACTTCAACCTACCTACCGGAAAGGTGCATTCAAATTTAGAACATTAAATAACCATGAGCAGGCCGAAAAACAACGCAACAGGAGAAGACACCAAGCACACCGTCGCTGCTTTCGGCCTCACTTTGTGGATGGGAAGACTTTCCTGGCAAGATCATGAAATATGAAGATCGCTTCCCAGAGCAAGAAGAGAACAAACAAGCACCTCGCTAGAGTAGCTGGGCAGAAGAAGCTGAAAGGATGGACCAGATCGCCAAGGAAGAAAAGGAGGAGATCTTAGCACGATTAGAAGCGTGGGAGAAGGAAAACAAAGACGAAGAGCAAGAGTTAGAAGAGAAAGAAGCAAAAGAGACCGAAGCAAGATGGAAGGAGGCACACGACGCATCACCGCAAGATGGGGAGTTGACTGAGGTTACCTCAGACGATGAACTCACTGAGTAAGTGCTCACTCTGTCTAAGTCCTGTCGGTAGACTTTAAATTCCGTACCCTAGCCATAAGGTCAGAATGGTAGCTATCCCATTAAATGCATTAATAAACTCAATTTATTTAGTAGCATTATCTGTTCATATATTAAAAATAATAAAAAATATTTATTGCATTATTCATGGCATCATAAAGCCCCATATGGATACCCTATGGCATTTTCCGAAGGAATACCCACTATGGTGGCATAAAAATAGAAATAAAAAATAAAAAAAATGGAATCCTGCTTAAATTAAACAACATAAAAATAACTCATAAAGGTAATCAATTACTCTTTGGCTGACCGCTAACCCATTATTCAATTCGAGCCTCGAGTTTTGGTTTCTTGTGGAGTATTTATGCAGGAACAACATTATAGCAAGGAGGGACTATCAGTGGTGACCACCGGGTTCGCTATTAGCTGGTCCGCTCTAAAAGGAATCTACACCAGATATTGCAATCATCAAGCTTGGGGGAGGAGCATCCCCTAGTTATCAGGTGACTACACCTAAGCGATTTTTGAGTCTACTTTATATAATCATAAAATACCAAAAATATGTGGGCACATGAAGGTCCACAAGGTCATAGAGTCTTTTTGTTAAGAGTTTAATCTAAAACTACAAAAAGATATATAACTAATAAAACCAAATAAATATTTAGTTCTATATTTATTATAGTATAATTAGTCCAGGCTAGAGCTATTAAAATCGATGAACACTAAAATTGTTTTGGATGTGATGAATAGTTGCTCTGTTATAATGTTTACTAAAGTACCTACTTGCCAAACTTAAAATCTCCTTGGTTCTAAGCATTGTTGTTTTAATTGGAGAAATTATTCTAAACCATTAATTGTGGAGGTATAAGCTTGCGCTAAGTCTAGGTAGTTGATTGATATGATTCATAAAGGTTGAGCTGCTATTTATCTTCTTTCTAGCATTACTAAGTTTTGGAGATTTTGTTTTTAAAAATCTAAGAAAATACATGATGAGCTCTCGTATGACAAATGTGAATTCCTACCAAAGCCAAATTAATATCTTAGAGGATAGGAAAACCCTTTCACATTTAAGCTGCTTGCTTTGCATTGAGTTCATCCAACCTTGTGTTGTATACCTTATGAGAGTCTTGTCATGCTTTTAAAACCAAGAATCATTTGCACACTCCAGTTCACATATGCATTATTCCTACTTCAAGGAGTAATTGCAATCATTCACCATACTTCCATACATATTTATTATAAAATATTCACCTCCTACACTTTGGGAGAGGCGCAAAAATATACACACACCCTATAGGAATAACCCCTGTCTTTAATGCTCTAAGTCCTGATTATATCTCTTGATTCATTTATTGTATTCAAAGGATACATGTGGCTATGCAAAATGAAGAAAAGAAAGCAAGGAAAAGAAAGAAAAAAAGAAAAGAAAAAAAGGAGTAAAAGATGGACAAGTGTCCCAAATCAAAAAACAATGGGTACTAGATGCCCGCCGCCCTGAATAAAAAGAAATAATAAAGATAGCCCATGTCTTTCCTGAGAAAGATTTTAAAAGAGTCATTCCCAAAAGAGCAAAAGTAGAAATAGAAGTTAGCCATAAATAACACAAATGCACCCATCCACCATATTCCATACACATGCACATCTTGGTTTGATTGTATGCCTCGATTCTCTGTGGATCCACTAGTTGACTTTATAATACGTATTTTGCAAGTATGCCTATCCTTGTTAATGCCAATCCTATAAGCTCCGCTATATATACCTTTAGCTATAGGGGGCATAACAACATTAACGCCTCAAGAGAGAACCACAAATACCACATACATTGAGAGACTTGAGGGTGTCATACAATTAAGCTCTGAGTTTTATTCTACGAAAACCTATCAAAAACTTCAGAATGTTAGTATTGCAAAGAATTTGAGACATAGCACTTAGCTTAATTGTTCTATCTTTCGATTGCTCAAGACTTATGCAAAAGCCGTGAAACCCCACATTACAATTGAAATGAGTAAGTTTAAAGATTAGAGCATATATTGTTTGATCCGGAGGAAATTTTGTTTGAAAGCATGTGTCTTGGAAAGTATAATGATATTGTAGCAACTCCCGATCCAAATACGATTATCAACTAGACTTGGTGTGTTTGCCAAGGGGCTGGCAAAAGGTAAAGCTTGGGGGTATTGTTGACACTTTAGCGTCAACTTTTACTAGGGCTTTTCACCCGATGGACAACAAGATAACACACTAGTCTAGGGCTTTATCGACAAATTCCACGAGTTTTGCATATTCTGTAATTTCGGGGTGATTTCGAAAAAGGCGAAAAAGAGGGATTCTAACGCAAAATAACCACGAAACTTATCCGCCACGAAGGACATCACGGGAAGACTCGGGAAGACTCAGAAGACACCTAAGGAGCGAGGGCCGGAGGCCGCCCGGTGGGGCCGGCCGGCCCCACCATGGCCCGGGGCGGCACCCCCTCGGCTAGGGTTTGCTCCCCCTTCTAGAATGTTCCTCCACCGCCTCCAAGGATGCATCTCGGCCCTACGTTACATCGGTTTGATCCTGCGGCGCACGCGCATCCCACCGGACTATAAATATGAGGGTAGACCCCCCTGGAAGGAGCCAATTCATTATTCATCAAGGTCTCAAGCCATCAAGTTCATCAAGAGCCTTCTAGTTCATAGGATTAGCTAGCTAGATTAGAAGTAGAGGAGATCTAGTTCTTCATCGGATCTGGAGCCCCCGCGTCTGGCCCGGAGCGAGTTCGGTAATAGATCTAGTTCTTAATTACTTTATTGTATTCATTATTCAGATTAGGGAGACTTTACTCTAAATATATTCATGTTCTTAATTGCAATAGTCATTGTCTACTTTGATTATATGTCTAGTTTAGTTACTTCGATCTTATTGAATTCATGTAATTGCTCGTATAGCGTTTATCCATATGTACAATGGGTAGATGATAGGCGATATATAGACGTGGTGTCTAGATGTCTTGTTTATCTGCGAGTGCACCCCGATATGCCGGGACGTGTGGTAGTCTCATGTAGGTGACAGCCTACGTTAGTTCCTCCCGTAGTCCACCCCCTCGTATGTAGGACTAGCATGGGCACGGGGCGCGAAGGAGGTGACTTAGGTCTTAACACCCTCATTAGTTGATGCCTCTTTACATGCAATGATGATTTAGGGTTGATTTAGCAACGATTACTAGATGTAGTTGCACTAATTAGAGTTATTCAATTGACGTAGTTATAGACCTATCTCCGTAGTTTATCCAATGGCTAGCTATGATTATGACTAGTAAGATGCTCGATGATTATCTTTAATTATGATATTTGATGATTATGCTATCACCCGCATTTATCTTTATTTATCTTGTGACCTCTCACTTTTGTTATAAGTAGAGTATACGACTTAGGTAGTATCGTTTATCATAGTTTCACATCAATATGGCAATAATAGTTTATTACATAGCTTTCCCGGAGGTATAATTATAAATCGACAACCCGGAGACTTCCCTAGGTAAAATGCTACAACGGTATAATTATCTCGTCCGCTTGCGTAACCCATTAGTTTACATCATATATTTTATCTGCCTAGTCACAAGAGTACAATATAAATCTATGTTAATTTTCTAGCAATATAATTGGGGATGACAACCTACTTCATGTTTAGGAATGTTAGTAATTCAAGAGTGACTAGTTGCTAATGACAAGTAATTATATACCAACCATTTCTGGGGTCATTGCTAGGAGTAGGGTTTATCTCTGCTTTTTAGTAGTGACGTTAGAAATGCCAACAAGAACTCAGAAGAGGGTCAGGCACGGATGATCAAAAATCAGGAAAATGCTAGACAAAAGCAATACCACCATCACTTGGGTTCAGGTGGCTACATGACTACTATTCCTAAATGGCAAAGACTGGAATAGGATATTCTTGCCAAGGGGATCGAACCAGAATCAATGCACTGGCCCGAGCGCGCTAGGTATTGGTTCTTGGGTCATGGGGGAACCTTGGACCTAGAGACGAAAAGATAGTGTACGGCGAAAAGCTCCAGAGAGTAGGAGAGAGAATGGCTTATGCCCGAGGATTAGGTGAAAGCGGAGCCTGGCAGCCAAAAAGAGAGAAGGATGAGCTGACATACGCCCTGGAGAGTGCTGAACATGGTGGGCGAACAAGAGGCTATGGGGAGGTGTCTGGGAGCATGCCTTCCCTAAAGACAGACCGACATATAGAAGCCGCCAGAGAAAGAAGGACGAGGAGGCAGAGCGGATGCGTAGGTTGGAGGAAATGGTTATGGAGTCACGTGAAGCGGCACGTGATGCAATACAGCGAGAGAAAGCGCTTGAAGAGAGAATGAACGAGGAAATCAAAAGGCAAGTGCAGATGGCAGTAAGTTCCATGCAAAGGCCAACTCCATCAGAGCCAGGAGTCAACATTTGCCCCCCGGGTCAGTTGAAAAGCAGTTGCGCTTCCACGGAGATGCCAACTATTCAAGACGACGTGGGGCTGCGCTTTTACGGTGGATGACATCACCGAATCTCGACAACATGTGAGCTGCACATTCCACGTGGGACCGCCACGTCATGGTGGTCGCCGGTGTTGTATCTCCTATCGACCCTACGAAGACACCAAGATGCCATGGGGCAATAATTCTAGCCGGATATGCTAGTGTCTCGATGGATAGAGTTGTCGAGGTTTTTGATAATGTGCGGCTTGAGATAGAAGAAGGTGATGGAGAGAAGACTCCCACCACCTCCTCGTCATGAACCTAACCCTAGGTGTGGATGAAAATTAACGATACATTTATTCACTAACTTTATTTTGCATTGGTGCTGTCACAGAACCGACCAATTTATAAAAGCATAAGTGAAAAATCGCTCGCTAAGCAAGCAATTGTCACACTTAAGCCGTTATAAACCCGGTAGTCCGGAAATCTCGAAGGATTTCAAACCAAACATCATCAACCAAGATCGTATAAGTTTAGCGTCACCATTCGCATGTTACAACATTTCGCAAATAGTTTGACAACATCAGAGTGCGGAAATAAAATTATTACAAACCAAGTTCTCCAGATTCAAATAGCGGAAACAGAATAGTTTTGAAAACTCAACCCAACTCACACATTTAAAGATTATTACGATTGCCGGTCCGAGTCTATCCATCAAAAAAGCGGTTGGGGGAGAATATTAAGAGTAACCTTGCCCAAGGCCTTCTAGTCCACTTTGGGAAAAGACAGTCTCGCAATACCCGTGGTAGGTATGCCCGTCTGCACAAACAACAAGCGGGAAAAACCCCGAGTACGAGAAGGTACTCGGCTAGACTTACCCGACCGACTCAAAAGTAAAAGACTCCAAGGAGGATGACAGGGCTTTATCGGGGGGATAGCTTGACTCTTTTTGCGGAAAGCAGTAGTAACATTTGAAGTGATAGCTCAGCTTAATCATTCCTATTTATGCTAGGTGAGCAGCTATACTATTCATCATTGCAGTATATTAGTCAAGATTAAGCAAGCAAGTAGTATCCATAATTATAAACATCAGCTTAACCCATCATCATCATTAACCACATTCCATAATCATTACTACGATGGTGCAGCTCAAGTCAAGTGTTCCTTTGTCGAGGAACGATGGTGATTCGAATCGATTACTACGAGCTCGGGGGTATTCCTCATGCAAACCACACTCACCCGTCGGTGAGCTACTGATCACCATGGCACGTATCCGGGAAGACAAGCACGCGGACTCGCACGAAACCACCACCGTACCGGGGACCGCCCGATCGCCTTAGCCGACCATGCTTTGGACCTCGGACTTACTCTTGGCGCCCCGTGGTCCCCATCCATCTCCAATACGGTGCGAATGGATCGAGAACCGGCCCGGATAGTGTTGGGCTTCGCGGTCGGAACGACTTATCCGGCCCGGCTAAACATGAGGCATGCGTTCAACATGACTTGGGGTACAACAACGGTGCGGTCCTTAATCGACACGAGGCGGAATCACTATGGTCCAACAACCCCACAAGACTCCGTCCGGTCTCCATTTATCAACCATAGCCATTAACCAGATGATATCAACATAAGCTTTTTCCATCAATCATAGGTAACCACCTATCTCGCGGATGACAGGAAATCACCCGACTTCTACCGTCTAAGCAAGCTAAGCATAAAACTCGCCCTAGACTAGCAGGGTGTATCAAGGTAGGATAATCAATGGTAAAGCAAGGATATAATGCAGCAACGGTGTCACACAACTCCTATACTTAATGCAGCAATCATAAATCATAATTAGACGGTTAGAAAGCATAGGTAAGTAGATGCTCCGGTGCTTGCCTTGCACGAAGTCGACGCAGCGGGTGGTCGGGGCACTCCGGAAGCTCCTCCTCTTCTCCTTCCTCTTGCGGCACTTCTTGCTGCGGTTCCTCCGGACGATTCTCCTCGCTCTCCGAATACGGGAGGTCCTCTTGCGAACCTGTATGATGCGATGCACGTGCATAAGTATGGCGAATGCATAACACATGATGCTCATGTATGAGAATGATTAGCAAGTCATTTGACAGAATAGGTGCATATCTCTTCTCTACTACAAACTGAACTCATTTACTTGAGTATGTGCAAATCTCTTCTCTAAGCACTTAGAGAAGTGCATAAAGAAAGAGTGGTGTGTGTGCCGCAGCACACACACAAAGATGACTAACAAGAAGTACACTACTCCTAGCCAAGCATCACATTTCGATATGACACTTCATCCCATGACCAGCAAGTATAACTTAATTAAAAGTGCTCAAGAAGTAATATGGAACTCATTAAATCATTTAATCCAACTACTTATCATTTCATGTGAATAAATAGGCTTAAACTGTGACCTCTATCTAGACAGTTCAGAAAATTCTACAAAAATTACAGGAGCTACACTATACTATAACAGAGCCATAATAAATTTTTCATCATATTTTACCAAGTACAACAGCCTACACAAAAAGATGAAGCTACTGGCCAGAAATGCACATTTAACAACTTTGCATTATGAAAAGTGTTAAACAACAGATTTCATATTTTTATCTATAACTACTTAGCATAAGAACAGTCACCAAAAATTACCAGGGCCTAATTCCTTATAATTTATTTATTAAAAATCATATAAGAATCAGCCCAGAAATGAAATTAAATCATATTCCAATATTTTTACATACTAACTGCATGCAATATATTTTTCTCAGAAACTATATCACAAAACAAGTCTAGCAAAACAAGAATCACATTTTTTCAGAGCATTCTACAATTTATCATGCATTTAACCAGTTTTCAGCCATTTAAGCAATTAAATAAATCTACACAGAAAAGTTCCACAAAAATTGCATCACACATTTTTACTAGATAGATCTATTTACCAGGAATTCAACAAAACAAGAATCATCAAATTTGGAGTTCATTTGCACCAGCTACAAATTTGAAAGCATTTAAATCATTTTCTGGAAAACAAATAAAAAGAAAAGGGCTGAGCCCCTAAAAATGCGTGGAACCGGCCCAGTGGACCGTGTGCCACTGCCAGGCGGGACCCCTCAGCCGACCCCACCGGGTCACCGGCCGAGGCGTAGCGGCCGTTGATCGGCCGGTGCTTCGCCGGCAAGGTTAACGGGCGGGCGCCGGTGACACCGGGCGTCTCGATGAGCCGCACCCGGGGGGTGTTGGTTGCGCGAGTGGCGGCGAGTCGCCGGCGACGAGCGGCGGGCGGCGGATGGCATGTCACCGGCCGGTGACTACCCGGCGATGGCAAGGCGAAAGGCTTGAGCTGCCGAAGCCCGCGGAAGCTAGGCGACCTAGTCCTAGGAGCTTGGCGACCGGGATTAGCGGCGTCGAGGGCTCGGCAGCGTGCATGGCGGCGGTGGCGCGACGGTGAAACGACGGCGAGCCACGGAGAGGCACGGCGGAGCGTCAATCGACGAAATCGAGCTCGTCGGCCCTCGATTCAACCCTAAGCGACTACCGCGGCGCGAAAGGAGGGTAGGTTAAAGGTCGAGGGTGGCAATGCCGCGGGCGGCGCAAGAGCTCGGCGAGTTCGCTGCCATGGCGCCGCGGCGGTGAACGGCGCAATGCGCCCTTACCAGCGCAAGGTGGCGACGGTGGTCGGTCGTGCGCCGAGGGCGGAGCAAGGCGAGGGGTGGTGCGCCTCAAGGGCGTGCCGCGGCGCTTTGCTCGGCGGCGACGGAACGACGGCGGCGATGTTCGAGCGGGGCGGTGGCAAGCGAGAGCGAGCGCGAGAGGCGTAGAGCGAGCGAAGCGAAATGGAAATGCCGGCATTCCACTTCGGCCGCTGCAGTGATGCGGCCGCGGGTGGGACCCGCTCGCCAGGGCACGCCGGCCACTTGGCACGGGCGCCAGCGACGGGGCCACGCTGCGCCCACGGCCGCGCCGCCGCCGCGTCGGCCACGCCCGCGCCGGCGCGCGCGCCGCAGCGCAGGGACGCTGGCCGGGGGCCGGGGCGAATACGGCCTGCCCGTTCGCGGTAAGTTTTTTTTTCTCTTTTTTTTTTGAAATTTAAATTCAAATCAAAGCTGATAAAAATGCATCTTTTTGACCCTTTTCAAGCATTTTCAAGAGATGCTCCAAAAATAAAAGTTGTAGATCTTTTTTTGAAATGAACAACTTTCATTTAAGGCTCATCTCAAAATTCTGAATAAATTTTGAAATACAAATTCATTTTGAATTTAGGGCATAAAAAGGGATTTTTTCAATAATTTCTCTTTTGCTCCAAAATGCACCAAATCTTTTTTTTTTTTTGCAATAATTTTGTTAAATCATTTTGAAAGGCTGGGCACATGAATCCAAACTTGATCAAGCATTTGCAAACTAATTAATTAACTAACACTTCAATCAAGCATGAGATTAGGAATTAAAGGCAAGCACATGAAATGACAAAATGCAACTTAGGGTTTATGCTTAATGATGCTCATGCCATGCTTAGTGATGATTAAGTTAATTAATTAGGTGCCTAATGCATGCTTAACACTGAGGTGTTACAGCCCTACCCCTTAAAGAAATCTCGTCCCGAGATTTGGGTTTACTAACCAGTTTTTATGGAATTCGGGATAAACTTCTTTCAGGTAATCCTCAGTTTCCCATGATGCATCTCTATCATCATGGTAGCTCCACACAACCTTGTAAGTACGCACCAACCGATTCCGAGTAACTCTTTCTTTGCTATCCACAATTCTCACGGGCTCTTCTTTATAGACCAGATCAGCTGTTAGCTTCACATCTCGCTCATTGACTCTTTCCTCAGGCACACGCAAACACTTCTTCAACTGAGAGACGTGAAAGATCGGAAAGATGGAACTCATTGACTCTGGCAACTGCAATTTGTAAGCAACTTCACCTCTTCTTTCAAGAATCTTGTATGGGCCCACATATCTTGGTGCAAGCTTCCTTTTGGCTCCAAATCTTTGGGTACCTTTTTGTGGGGAGACTCTCAGATATACATAGTCACCCACCTCAAACACCAAAGGTCTTCTTCTATTGTCAGCGTAACTCTTTTGTCGGGACTGTGCAGCCTTCATGTGCTCTTGGATAGTTCGAACTTTCTCTTCAGCTTCGGGAACAAAGTCAATACCGTAGTATCTCCTTTCTCCCGCTTCGACCCAGTTCAACGGAGTTCTACACTTTCGCCATATAAAGCTTCAAATGGTGCCATCTTGATACTCTCTTGATAACTGTTGTTGTAGGAAAACTCAGCCGAGGTAGCCAAGATTCCCATGAACCTTTAGCGATAGCACACAAAGCTCTCAACATATCTTCAAGAACTTGATTAAGTCTTTCGGTCGACCAAGTTTGAGGATGATAAGCGATCTTTGTGCAGCAACTTAGTACCCATACCTTCATGCAAACGGGTCCAAAAGTGAGCAGTGAACTGCGATCCTCTATCAGATATGATGGTCTTGGGTACCCCATGCAAACGGACAATCTCTTCAATGTAGAGGTCAGCATATTGAGGTGGTCTATAGGTCGTCTTGACAGGTAAGAAGTGAGCTGACTTGGTTAGTCGATCAACGATTACCCAAATCGAATCATTACCCTTTTGTGTGGTCGGCGGACTGTGATGAAATCCATACTAATGTCATCCCACTTCCAAGCGAGAACCGGTAACGGCTTTAACAACCCCTCGCCGGCTTCATGTGAATGGCCTTGACACGACAACAAGTATCGCATCGAGCCACATATGCTTTGCTATCTCTTTCTTCATCTTGGTCCACCAATAACGAGGTCTTAGATCATGATACATCTTGTTGCTTCGGGGTGAATGGACAGCTTGGATAGGTGAGCCTCATCCATTATCTTGTTCTTAAGTTCTCGGTCCTTTGGCACGACAAGACGAGTGTTGAACCAAAGTACACCACTGTCATCTAGTCTGAAATGCGGAATCGATTCCTTCTTCATTCTTTCTTTGAGGTGATATATGCCAGGATCGTCTTTTGGCCTTCAATGATCTGTTGGTCGAGAGAACATCGAACTTGGATATCATGCGGGGGCTGCAGGATGCATCGATTGAACCTTTCTTCAACCAATGGCTTCACAAAGATGATGATGTGACTTGCGACTCAAAGCATCTGCAACTTCGTTTGCCTTGCCAGGGGTGATAATGCCTTTGTCAAGTCATAGTCCTTGATCAACTCTAACCATCTTCGTTGTCTCATGTTAAGCTCAGGTTGGGTGAAAATGTACTTGAGACTTTTGTGATCGGTAAAGATATTACACACATTTCCCAACAGATAGTGCCTCCATATCTTCAAGGCATGCACAACTGCAGCTAACTCAAGATCATGCGTGGGATAGTTGACTTCATGCTTTCTCAACTGACGTGAAGCATAAGCAATCACTCGGCCTTCTTGCATCAGCACACAACCTAACCCAGTCTTCGATGCATCACAGTATACATCAAACGGCTTCTCGATATCAGGCTGTGCCAAGACAGGAGCAGTGGTTAGCAACTCTCGCAGGTGCGGGAAAGCTACCTCACATGCCTCTGTCCGCACAAACTTATGCTCTTTACAGTAGCGCACTTGTCATTGGCTTGGCAATCTTAGAGAAATCTGGAATGAAACGGCGATAGTACCCTGCCATTCCAAGAAAACTCCGAACTTCATGCACAGACGTGGGCGGTTGCCAATCCATAACCTCTTGTACCTTTGACGGGTTGACTGATATGCCATTTTCAGAAATGATATGGCCAAGGAAGGCAACTTCCTTTAGCCAAAACTCACATTTGCTAAACTTGGCATACAACTTATGCTCTCTTAGTCTGGTAAGTGCAACTCTTAGATGCTGGGCGTGTTCTTCTTCATTTGCGAGTAGATCGAAATGTCATCCAAGAATACAATCATGAACTTATCCAATTCGGGCATAAAGACTGAATTCATAAGATACATAAAGTATGCAGGAGCATTTGTTAGGCCGAAGGACATAACAAGATACTCGTACAACCCGTATCTAGTAACGAAAGCAGTCTTATGTATATCTTCAGGACGAATCCTGATCTGGTGATACCCTGATCTCAAGTCAATCTTAGAAAACACCTTAGCTTTAGACAACTGATCAAACAGAATATCAATTCTTGGTAGAGGGTACTTATTCTTGATTGTCACGGCATTGAGCGGCCGATAGTCAACACATAGCCTCAAAGAATGATCTTTCTTTTTCACAAACAAAGCTGGACAACCCCATTCAGAAGTACTTGGCCTAATGAAACCCAACTTCTTCAACTCATACAACTGTTTCTTCAACTCTGCTAACTCATTGGGAGGCATACGATACGGTCTCTTGCAGATTGGAGCTGTACCAGGCACTAAATCAATTGCAAACTCAATATCTCTTTTAGGAGGTAACCCAGGCAATTCTTCAGGAAAGACGTCAGGAAATTCACAGACCACTGGAATCTCGGCAAGTGAAGAAGCTCGAATAGCATAGGTTAACTTGGTCATGTCTGCAACTCGAGGTAATACCACTTGGAAAGTGTCATTACCCTGAGGATCTGTGAGGGTAACGGTTCTATTCCCAGTATCAATCACCACTTGCTTATCTTTCATCCAATCCATACCCAAGATCACATCCATAGTTAACCCAGGTAACACTACCAAATTAACTCTATATGCTTTATCTCCAATTTCAAAAATTGCATGCTCAAGCATTTGATTAGATAGGACATCAGCACCGGCAGAACTGATGCGGTACCCATAATCTAATTGCTTAAGTTCTAACTCATGCGATCGTGCATATGCTTGACTCATAAAAGAATGCGATGATCCAGAATCAAATAAAACAACTGCAGGATGTTTGTTGACAAGAAACGTACCCGCAGTGACTGGTTCGCCATCAGGAATCTCATTCACAGAGGTGTGATGTGCACGGGCAGGATAAGTTGTCTGCCTCTTCGGATAGGGACAATACTTGGCGAAGTGTCCCATCTGGTTGCAGTTGAAGCAGGGTCCCTTCACGGCGGGTGCAGCTGCCGTGGAACCCCTAGTCTTGGCTTGAGCTTGTGGTGCAGGTGGGCGATAGCCCCTCTGATTCTTCGGAGGTGGTGGAGCATTTCTCTTTGGAGCAGGTGCACGGAACCTTGAGTTCTGAAAGCAGAGGGGGCGGCATGCTGGCCGACGGTTAGGCATTGGAGGTCGGAACTGGGAAGATCCTCCCTCGAAGCTTCGCTTGCGATTCTTGGAAGCAGCATGCAGATTGTTATTGTTCTCTTGAGTCAAGCAGTCGCTGATGAACGCATTGAATGTAGTCCTCGAACTGATACCCATGGTTTTAGCCATCTTGGTATTGAGACCTCTTTTGAAACTTTCTATCTTCTTCTCTTCAGTGTCCACATATGACGGAGCATAACGGGACAGATTGTTGAACTCTTGCAGATATTCATTCATACTTTTGTTGCCTTGAGTGAGCCTCATGAACTCAGACACTTTCATAGCCATCAAGCCTGGTGGGACATAGGTACTGCTTAATATCTGAGTGAACTGCGCCCAGGTGATGGGAGCATTCGGCGGGAAAGTGGTGCGTTGATGGGACCACCAAATTCCAGCCGGCCCCTGCAGTTGATGGGCACCATACTCCACCTTCAGCGACTCGGTCATGCGGAGCAGGCGAAACTTGTCTTCCATCGTATTGATCCACTCGAGAGCCTCAAGCGGTTCCTTAGCTTGCAAAAATTTGGGCGGATCCGTGTCCAGAAAATCCTTGAAGGTGCTATACTGATTCACTGGGCGGTCACGGTGGCCTCCGTGACTGGTGTTTGCTGCAATGTCGCGCAACGTGGCCTCCATGTTGCGCTGACTGCCGAGGAACTGTTGGAAAAGCTGCTCAGCTGTCAACGGTTGAGGAGGTGGTGGTGGCAGGTCTGTCCTGGGGTTTGCCTCATTACCCCCATTTCCGTTGCCTCCATTACCATTCCCACCATTTCCACCGTTTCCATCATTGCCATTGCCTCCGTTTCCTTGGCCGGATCCATCACCAACCAAGGTACCACTCCCAAAGGCGGCGAGTCCCAACCATCTGCAGATTCCAAAGATCAAGTAATCATTAGGTGATGTTACAATATTGTAAGCGAATGTAATAATCATGCCAATGAATTATTGGAAGAAAATGAATTCATTCAACAATACACAGGCATAAAGATTCATTTTCCACAATCCATAACATCACTAATTATATTACTGAAGTAAGCATCATCCTGGCATACAACATCCAAAATTGCCAACATACATACACTGGACTTTAGGCGTTCAGGTAGCACCACAACTCAGGACATCCAACACACATGAGTCACATCTCATAGGGTTACTGCACCAACAACAAAAAAACAAGAGCGCGGCTACGACTAGCGATGAGACTACTAGCCTACTCGTGCTCGCTACCAACGCCGGACTCGGCAGCAAGAACAACGTCGTCGTCGTCGGTGCGGCTCAGTGCGGTGGGAAGGTCGGCGTCCTCCTCGCCTCCATCGGGGTTGATGACCCCGTGCTCCATCTCGGCAGCTCCGGGACCATGGTGACCATGAACTTGGTTGTACGTAACGTGGTACTCCCCGTGAATCTGGTCAATGTATTGCTCACGCTCAAAGAGCAAGTGTCCCAAATTGGGTGGCATCGTTCCGGGCTTCATTCCTCTCGGTGACCAAGCGGGCCATCATCCGGTCAAGATTCCTCTCGTACCGCTCATAGCGTGCAATACGTCTTGCCAAAAAAGTCTCGAGCTCCCCGATGACCTCCCTCACATCGGCTTCACTTCCTCCCTAGTAGCTATGATGGTGTCCATCCATCTGCCTCAAGTCTCGGATTTGGTCCGAGTGCTTCTTCTTCTCTTCCTTCCCCTTCTTCCACGCATCTGCTTTCGATCCACCGAGCTTGTACATCGTGGCTTCAAGAGCATCATATGCTTGCATCAAGGCAAACATGGCACTCATAGGCGTGTTGTCACTTTGCCATCAATCTCATCAACTCGGCCAACGTGCTCGGCTAGGGGGGCTCCCCAAACAAAGGTCCGAAGGGTCATCTTTGGGAAAAGTCCCCGCCAAGGCCCGTGCTAGGCTCGGGGAAAGCGCTCCCATGATCCGACGAAGGACATGGAATGCGGCTCGACCGGCCCCATCCCGAGCGGTGACACCAGTGGCACGAACACGCCATCCGTCCCCACTCGAGTCCGGGTGGAGTGGAGGAACAAGTGATCTCCACGGCGACCAAGTCGTCACCACGAGGCGGCTCCTCGGTGACCCAGAGTAGACAGGCCGCTGGTCCTCCGTATACCCCGTGTGAGCAAGCACCCTCCGGAGGAGCGTGGGCATGCCAAACTCCTCAAGAAAGTGGTCCTCTCGGATCACCGTGCGTGGTGCAAGCCGACGGCGAGGTGCCCCGCCCCCCGTTGACTTGCGTGCGGTTTGCTTTAGTGCGAGCCATCTGTCGAAAATTTATCCCGGTGAGACAAGTTATTAATTAACCAATTTTTAATTAACAGAATAATCAATTTATAAGGGAAGGTAAATGTAATGACATGAGATGAACAAACATGATGTATGCACGTATCTTACGTTCTCACAAACTTAGGAAAAATATTTCTAGCGGATATACGGTGGCATACAACGCTCTCTCTCATAGCGCATAACTAGTCGTTCTACTCGAATCGCTGTTATGTACTGCAGAAAAAATCCACTTCAGCCCATCCCAACAAGTATGAATAAATGCATTGCGTAAAGTAAAGATTAAGCACTCACACGCACGTGCATTCCCAAATACACGCACATGTAGTACAACTACCCGATCCTCGTCCAAAGACGGCATCGTCTCAACAGACGGCACAACCCACAATTAAACACCTTGGTAAGTACATGGTTTTGACATGTAAGTACTTCCGGTATCACACTAGCACTCCCCTAGATTGCCGGTTGGACAACCATGCTCTCACAACTCCCACTTACCGAGGCGTAGAGGCAAATTGAACCATACATTACCACTCAAGCGAATGGCACCCATACAATTACCTTGCTGCATGGGCAATAGTGAAAATAAAATATGATGCAATCCCCAAGTTAGTACTTAAATAGCCACCTAGAGTCCTTATTTGGGCATAAAGGATATGACCACGGCACACTCTTAATTTTGCAAAAGAAATTTCTCAAAGACTTATAGATCTATAAGTTGAAATCCAAT
This sequence comes from Chrysopogon serrulatus, assembly GCA_015844335.1. NCBI lineage: Eukaryota > Viridiplantae > Streptophyta > Magnoliopsida > Poales > Poaceae > Chrysopogon > Chrysopogon serrulatus. The sequence goes on along the minus strand of JADLZL010007660.1, from coordinate 6,239 downwards.
TTTGAAAGCAAAATTCTTTTGTTTTAAATAGACATGTGAACATGTCGCTAAACCTTGCTCGATGCCACCGTCACGTAACCGACCAATTTATAAAAGCATAAGTGAAAAATCGCTCGCTAAGCAAGCAATTGTCACACTTAAGCCGTTATAAACCCGGTAGTCCGGAAATCTCGAAGGATTTCAAACCAAACATCATCAACCAAGATCGCACAAGTTTAGCGTCACCATTCGCATGTTACAACATTTCGCAAATAGTTTGACAACATCGAGTGCGGAAATAAAGTTATTACAAACCAAGTTCTTCAAATCCAAATAGCGGAAACAAGATAGTTTTGAAAACTCAACCCAACTCACACATTTAAAGATTATTACAAAGGCCGTCCGAGTCTATCCATCAAAAAAGCGGTTGGGGAGAATATTAAGAGTAACCTTGCCCAAGGCCTTCTAGTCCATCGGGAAAAGACAGTCTCGCAATACCCGTGGTAGGTATGCCCGTCTGCACAAACAACAAGCGGGAAAAACCCCGAGTACGAGAAGGTACTCAGCTAGACTTACCCGATCGACTCAAAAGTAAAAGACTCCAAGGAGGATGACAGGCTTTATCGGGGGATAGCTTGACTCTTTTTGCGAAAGCAAGTAGTAACATTTGAAGTGATAGCTCGGCTTAATCATTCCTATTTATGCTAGGTGAGCAGCTATACTATTCATCATTGCGGTATATTAGTCAAGATTAAGCAAGCAAGTAGTATCCATAATTATAAACATCAGCCTAACCCATCATCATCATTAACCACATTCCATAATCATTACTACGATGGTGCAGCTCAAGTCAAGTGTTCACTTTGTCCCAGAACGATGGCGATTCGAATCGATTACTACCGAGCTCGGGGGGTATTCCTCATGCAAACCACACTTACCCGCCGGTGAGCTACGGATCACCATGGCACGTATCCAGAAGACAAGCACGCGGACTCGCACGGAACCACCGTACCGGGGGACCGCCCGACGCTTTAGCCACCATGCCGGACCTCGGACTTACTCTTTCGCGCCCCGTGGTCCCCCATCCATCTCCAATACGGTGCGAACGGATCGAGAACCGGCCCGGATAGTGTTGGGCTTCGCGGTCGGAACGACTTATCCGGCCAGCTAAACATGAGGCATGCGTTCAACATGACTTGGGGTACAACAACGGTACGGTCCTTAATCGACACAGACGGAATCACTATGGTCCAACAACCCCACAAGACTCCGTCCGGTCTCCATTTATCAACCATAGCCATTAACCAGATGATATCAACATAAGCTTTTTCCATCAATCATAGGTAACCACCTATCTCGCGGATGACAGGAAATCACCCGACTTCTACCGTCTAAGCAAGCTAAGCATAAAACTCGCCCTAGACTAGCGGGGGTGTATCAAGGTAGGATAATCAATGGTAAAGCAAGGATATAATGCAGCAACGGTGTCACACAACTCCTATACTTAATGCAGCAATCATAAATCATAATTAGACGGTTAGAAAGCATAGGTAAGTAGATGCTCCGGTGCTTGCCTTGCACGAAGTCAGACGCGCGGTGGTCGGGGCACTCCGGAAGCTCCTCCTCTTCTCCTTCCTCTTGCGGCACTTCTTGCTGCGGTTCCTCCGGACGATTCTCCTCGCTCTCCGAAAACGGGAGGTCCTCTTGCGAACCTGTATGATGCGATGCACGTGCATAAGTATGGCGAATGCATAACACATGATGCTCATGTATGAGAATGATTAGCAAGTCATTTGACAGAATAGGTGCATATCTCTTCTCTACTACAAACTGAACTCATTTACTGAGTATGTGCAAATCTCTTCTCTAAGCACTTAGAGAAGTGCATAAAGAAGAGTGGTGTGTGCCGCAGGCACACACACAGCATGACTAACAAGAAGTACACTACTCCTAGCCAAGCATCACATTTCCGATATGACACTTCATCCCATGACCAGCAAGTATAACTTAATTAAAAGTGCTCAAGAAGTAATATGGAACTCATTAAATCATTTAATCCAACTACTTATCATTTCATGTGAATAAATAGGCTTAAACTGTGACCTCTATCTAGACAGTTCAGAAAATTCTACAAAAATTACAGGAGCTACACTATACTATAACAGAGCCATAATAAATTTTTCATCATATTTTACCAAGTACAACAGCCTACACAAAAAGATGAAGCTACTGGCCAGAAATGCACATTTAACAACTTTGCATTATGAAAAGTGTTAAACAACAGATTTCATATTTTTATCTATAACTACTTAGCATAAGAACAGTCACCAAAAATTACCAGGGCCTAATTCCTTATAATTTATTTATTAAAAATCATATAAGAATCAGCCCAGAAATGAAATTAAATCATATTCCAATATTTTTACACAGTAACTGCATGCAATATATTTTTCTCAGAAACTATATCACAAAACAAGTCTAGCAAAACAAGAATCACATTTTTCAGAGCATTCTACAATTTATCATGCATTTAACCAGTTTTCAGCCATTTAAGCAATTAAATAAATCTACACAGAAAAGTTCCACAAAAATTGCATCACACATTTTTACTAGATAGATCTATTTACCAGGAATTCAACAAAACAAGAATCATCAAATTTGGAGTTCATTTGCACCAGCTACAAATTTGAAAGCATTTAAATCATTTTTGAAAACAAATAAAAAGAAAAGGGCCGAAACCCTAAAAATACGTGGAACCGGTCCAGCAGGCCGTGGGCCACTGCCAGGCGGGACCAGGGTCTGAGCCCACCGGCCGGCCGGCCGAGGCGGCAGCCGGCCTCCGCTCGGCCCGCCGCGGCGGCGAGCTCACCCGGCGCAACCAAAGCGCACCGGTGTGCTCCCTCGACGCAGGCGGACGTGGTGGCGTGCTCGGCGCGGGCGGAGGTGAACCCTAGCTACGACGGCGGCGGTGATGGCGGCACGGCGGCCGGCACGGAGGTGCAGTGGCCGTCTCCGGCGTCGGTGGGCTCCGACGAGGCGCAGCGCGTCGAAGCGAGCGAGGCGACCTAGTCCCAGGGTTTGGGTGCTTGATTAAGCGCCGGGAGGTTCTCGGCGCGTGCATGGCGGCGGTGGCGCGACGGTGAAACGACGGCGAGCCACGGAGAGCACGGCGGAGCGTCAATCAACGAGATTGAGCTCATGCGGCCCTCGATTCAACCCTAAGCGACTACCGTCTTGCGCCGAAAGCGGGGCGGGAAAGGCTGAGGAGGCAATGACGCGGCGGCGGCGCAAGAGCTCGGCGAGCTCCGGCCATGGTGCGGCGGGGCGAACGGCGCAATGCGTCCTTACCAGTGCAAGGTGGCGGCTGGTGGTCGGGAAACGCGAGGGCGGAGGCGCGGCGGGGGGAGGTTGAGCGCGGGCGGCGCAGCCGTGGAACTTTTGCTCGCCCGACGAATGGTGACAGCGGCGGCGCCTGTGCTGCGCGGCGGTGGCGAGAGAGAGAGCGCGCGAGGCAGAGCGAGTGAGCGAAATGGAAATGCCGAAGCATTCCACTTCGGGCGCGGCGGTGTGATGCGGCCGCGGCGGTGGGACTTGCTCGCCCCGGGCACGCCGGCCACTTGGCACGGCGGCTTGACGACGGCGACCACGCGTGCCCACGCGGGCGCCGGCTTCCGTGCTGTCGGCCACGCCCGGCCTGGCGCTGGCGGGCGCGGGCACGCGGGCCGCGGGCCGGGCCGGGGCCGAATCGGCCCGCCTGCTCATTTAAGTTTTTTTTTCTTTTTTTTTTGAAATTTAAATTCAAATCAAAGCTGATAAAAATGCATCTTTTGACAAATTTTAAATGTATTTTCAAGAGATGCTCCAAAAATAAAAGTTGTAGATCTTTTGAAATGAACAACTTTCATTTAAGGCTCATCTCAAAATTCTGAATAAATTTTGAAATACAAATTCATTTTGAATTTAGGGCATAAAAAGGGATTTTTCCAATAATTTCTCTTTTTGCTCCAAAATGCACCAAATCTTTTTTTTGCAATAATTTTGTTAAATCATTTTGAAAGGCTGGGCACATGAATCCAACTTGATCAAGCATTTGCAAACTAATTAATTAACTAACACTTCAATCAAGCATGAGATTAGGAATTAAAGGCAAGCACATGAAATGACAAATGCAACTTAGGGTTTATGCTTAATGATGCTCATGCCATGCTTAGTGATGATTAAGTTAATTAATTAGGTGCCTAATGCATGCTTAACACCGAGGTGTTACAGTGCCGCGGGTGATGACGAGGCAAAGTGCAAGACACGGCCGCATCCCCTCGGGCTCTAACGCCGCCACCTCGGGCTCCAACACCGCCACCTCGGGCTCCAACGCCACCACCGGCCGCCCCATCGCGCCTCCACGTCGGGCTCCAACGCCCCCACCGGCCGCCCCATCACCTCCACGTGTGGCTCCAGCGCCAAAACCGGTGGACCCACCCCTAAAGAAGAGGCCGGCCACCAAATCAAATGCGCCAGCCGCCCCGCCGCCGAAGAAGAAAGCCTCAGAAAAGAAACAAACTATTATTTCTAAGAAGTTGTCCTATGAGAAGACTGTCGCAGAACTAGATGCTTCGGTAAAGTCAGAAGTGGACAGTTTCTTCAAGAAGCTAAAGGCTGAAAGAGAATCAAAGCGAAACCCTGAGAAGCCATACCTCTTACTATGGCCAGAAGATCTACGGCAAAGGGTTGAGGCTCAACAAAAAAAGAGGCGTGATGCTCATAAAGAATCATCATCACTATTGGATTATGATCGCACTCTCAGCAAATCTATAGAAGAAGAGAAGAAGAAAGAGAAAAGAGCACGGAAGGGTGTCGCACAGCTCGGGGAACAATCAAAGCAATCAGTGCCCCCGCTAGTAGTTGGGAATAAATATGGTTCAAACATTAACGTGCTAGACCAGATACCTGGAGATTTGAGTTATGATCAACTTGACAAATTTTTTGCGGAAACTGGTCTTAGCTTGGCCCAAATGCTCAGTGGGGCACCAATTAAAAGTGCTCCAGAAATTGATCATTGGCAGAAGGAATATGCATATAGCAAGAGTCTATACAACCCTGTGGCCCTCACAAACTTGGTAGGCAAATGTACTTGCTAAACCAGTGGTACATCGCAGCGTGTGGCAGAAAAGTACTATATTTGCGTTCGAATTAGAGACTATCATTACTTCCGTTGTGATGATATTATTTATGTTCAGTTTAATGAGTTACACCAACCGTGCCACATGGACGCCTTTCTGGATAAATCTCTAGTCGGGCTTGCTTCCATGCATGAAGTGATTCTTTCTTTTTAATAATGTCACTGAACATATCATGTATATGTATAACTAATTACTGAAACCCGCTATACATATGCAGAGACATGATGAGGGATCTCAAAGTTAGAAACGATAAGGAGATTGAATTTATTGATCCATATATCATATTCAAAGACCTGAAGGCCCCCTATGTTTTATGGAGAATTCAAACGGAGAGAAATCTACGGAGGTTCTTGGTCAACCAAAAGGACAAAAGATATATATTGAAAGGTCCTTGTTTGGTTTTGGTAATTGAGTAACAACCTAGGTAGACTAATTATGCTTATGTGAGATTTACAGAGATTTAGTCCACAAGTACATGTGTGTGAGCAACTAAGCCATGGAGGTGGTGTGATTTGTTGCAAGGCTCACACATGTGGTGATGAAAGAGCTTAATGCATGATACATGACATGGAGTCATGTGGCTAGAGGTGAAGATCAAGACAAGAATTGGCTTGATAGACCAAATCGCAATGGTGAAGGGCAAGTTGGAGGCTTTGAAGCCGTTGGTACCGATTGTCGGGAGGCTTGAGCAAAGACTTGGCGCCAAGGACCGAAGCGATGGTGAAGAGCAAGTGAGGTCAAGATCGATGGACCAAAGGCCATGTGATGATATGAAGTGGATCATATCATTCATGAGGATGTTGGTACATGTGTTGCATCGGCATTGGAAGAGATGGAGTGGAAAGCGCCAAGGCAAAGGTATAACCTAGGGCGTCTCCATTTCACCCTGGCCATAGATGTGTAGAGAAGTTGATGACCGGATTTAGGATAGATGACCGTACTATCAAGAGGGGGTAAACTTGTTTGCATATCGGTCATCTAGTGCCACTTGAGCGATCTAACTTTTGCATCGTGTTGCTAGGATCGAAAGTGGCGTTGTGAGAAGGAGTGAAAACCCTTTAGAAAAAAGTTTGTGAAAATGCT
>JADLZL010007658.1:0-66347 GCA_015844335.1 Chrysopogon serrulatus | reverse complement strand
ATTTCCACGAAGGGAAATCCACGAGATACATCATTTACGAGTTGATACCCACGGTTCATATATCGTGAAAAGGTACAAGTTACGAGAGTTTTTACATCACTTGTAGACACACCTAGATACAAAGTATCCCTAGCGATCAACAGCGCACAAGTCAATATCGAGGTAGGCGTAGCGCCCACAGCGGATGAAGGCTCCTCCTCGCAAGCGATCATCACGATCGGGGAGTAGTATATCGGCGGGCGTCGACTTGATCTCCTTAACCAAACTTGAGTGTAGGGACGAGACCACCTATTCCTTCCAACACCGTTGTCGTCGTAGTCTTCCTCGGGTCCCAAACACACTAAACTCTATTAATGCGATTTATGCGGCCACGGGCTCCACCCCTATGCCTTGCCTTGCTATGGGTAAGTGGAATGCAAGGGTAAGAGGAAAAACCTATATTTGGCGCTTGGATTTTCCTATGCAAAAATGCATAATATAAATATAATATAGTTCATCAAGTTTTAACCATCTCATCCACACATCCATCCATCCATCCACATCCATCCACACATCTCACCACACTCTCCACTTGTCTCTTGTCGGCAAGGAAGACTCCGCTCCTCCTTGCCTCAGCGGCTGGCCGGGAAACCAACAACACCCATGGGGAGAAAGAGGTGGACACCTCTCACTATAACGAGCGTGTGGTACTCACGGGAATGTCCATACCGGGACACGGCTATACGTATAGATTTAGTAACTCTGCTGAGCTTGTACACGGAACCACAAGATCACCATCATCGAGCGATGCCTCGTCTAGGCTGATACCAACTTGCCGCCTAAGCGGCGATGCCGCTCTACCACTTTCAGCTGGGCACCGGGAGATCAGACCGGCCCGGCGAGGCTGAGGCGTGGTAGGGGATCCGGTGGATACCGCGTCTCGGGAGGTGTGGGTCTCGGCACCACGTGCCTCCCTACCGCTGTGCTATCCCAGCCTGGTAGTAGCGGCGGGGCCAGCTAGTCGTCAGGACCCCGCCCATTCGAGAGGCAGTGGCGTGCGCGAAAGTCTGTGAACCGGACGAGCATCGAATCGATCCTTAGAAGGGTGGACCAGGATATCTTCACAAAGGGGCTTAGCGCCGTGCCTCGGCAACACCTCTATTCCCGAGGGATTCGTCCCACAAAGACACTCCTCCCGGAATCTACTCATCACATGTACCCGCCACTCTCTCACATAGGGAGTGCCCGGATCACACTCCTCGACCAAGACTTGTCCCACGACTCGTCGTAGATCCTTAGTCGACACAACCCTGCGCACAAGACTTTTACGCCAGATCTGCTCCCACGTTATCCCAGGAGTTATCCAGTTCACGGCTACCACGTGCCTTAGCCACACAAGCATCATCTGTAGGTAAAGTGTGAGTGTGTAGAAGTATCATGAGGTAGGCGGCGTCTATCCTAGCGGCCCGGTGTGCGGGGAGAAGGTTGCGTCAGAGTAATAGCTCATCAAGCAATCTACCATGCACCACATCAAGTTCATATGCATAAAAAAAGCATGTAAGCGACTACATATGCATGCCTAATAGGATTCTATGAGATTGGGTGGGGACGTGGCACTGTTTATAAGCATTCCATAGTCATCTACATACAGTTTGCTCCTCGTATCTCCTTCTCCGCGGATCTCCAGTCTATCCATTGTCACCTTGATGCAACTACCTCGATAAGCGACAAACAAGGCAAAAAGGAAGCAATCAATCTAACCAAAATCCAATACTCCCAAAAGGAAATAAGATATAAAAGGAACTAGATAACTCCAATTAAACTTTAAAAGACTTAGCCCTCACGGAGGTGTCAATCTTCGGGCTCCAAGCGAGCAGTGGTTGTTTGTTAAGCATAAGCTCGGATCGAGGCCTCGAAATAGCCCGATGCGTCCCGGGTCACTATGCTCAACTTTATGCGGCCCCAAGGAAAGGAGGTCTTTGATCTAACTTAACAAGCAAACACCACGGCTTGTAACCTCGATCCGAGCGTCATGGAAATTTCGCGGGGACGAGGAGGATCACAAGCAAGAAGGAAAAGGGGAAAATAGGAACAAAACGAGGTTTGGCGCAGCCTCTAACCCGTAGAATCCACAATACTACATAAGATTCAGTAAAAGAGCGATTAATCTGAGAAACCAGAGGAATTGTGACTTGATTGAGGCTCTTAGCTTACCGTCATGAGTAGGTAGCAAAGATTGAACCCTAAACAGATGACTATGGTCCTCTCGACCCTGCAACAACGTCGAGGCCAAGAAGAGTAGCACCACAGGAAGAGAGGAGGGGATTAGCTGGCATGTCCATGTCGCGGCCTCAGTCACATCCTCAGTGAGGATGGTTTTCCAACGGTCAATCAGATTCGTCCACCGAAAGCGAGACATGAACCAAAGCTTTGCTAACTAGAGAATAGTCCGGTCTTTGATCTAATCGTCATAGCTAAGAGCCAGGATCGAGCGAGCGACTAGCGGGAAAATTAAAAGGTAGAAAGAGGCGGGCGGTCTACCTTCCAATGCACATGCCACGGCAAAGGCGAGGCATCAAGAGAGGAGGAGCGATATCTGGAAGATCACGTGTGCCTAAACCACTTGTAAGGTACCACGACCATGGTGCCGCTGTATGCACTAAGGCATTCTCAGAGGTCTCCGTGGGTTGTCACCGTGAGCCCAGGAGTATACTACGATCTCAATGGGTACAAACATACTGGGGCTCAAGCACAGAAAGAACCAAAAGGGAAAATGAGGTCCTTCTCCTTTTTTGTTTCACTTGCCATTTGTGATCGGCGGGAATCAAAGGTAGAACAAAGAGGCAAATAAAGAACACGAACAAACACGGATAAAGCGAGAAAAGGGGCCCTTGGCCTACATCACTTCGATCCATATGTCATGGGGAAGACATGAATCAAAGTTGGAATGAGAGGGAAATTCGATCCACGCCTTGCTTTGGATTAAGTCAGGAAAGGAGAATGGTTCAACGATTCTCGACCTACCCGTCATGGCAAGGGCGGTGGTTGAAAGAAAGGGGCTAGTCTTGCGATCCATGATCCAAACCAACTCGTAGGGCACCACGACCTTACGTGCTACTAGGGCGGCACAATGCTATTCCTAGGGTCCATAGCGATCTGATTTGTCATCACAAAGGACCGAGCAATGCTTTGGTCTAAATTAAGTTTTGCAAGCATACAAGTGGTGGGAAAAATATAGCACAAAAAGCGAAGGGAAAGAAAGGGGCTGAAGCCCGATGGTCATGGCGAGGCATCTCGCGTCCATGAAACTTCACCTAGCGAGTTGGCTCTCTTCGCCCCCCGATCGTTGTTTCCTAGTTAAGTCTCCCCACGGACTAGGGCCACCGCAGGGGACTCGCAATTATCTGAGGGTAATATCCGCATCGTTTTGAGCCCTTAGCGATCACGTCCTAAGGCCGAATAGGATCTAACGATCGCCATGCGAGGAAGCTAACTAAAATATAAAAGTGAGAGGGATCATGCTCGGCGTACGACCATGGCGAGAGCGATCCCAGCGATCACGATCCGAAACATGTCGCTCTCAGCCGGCTCGAAGGCTCGGTCCACAGGACAAACACGTCAACAACGCGATCGAGGCGGTGACCACGGCATATCCAACATGGAGTAGCTAATACCCATAGCAAGACAAAGAGATAATCCGGCCGAAGGCACGGCACGGGCATGATATAGATGGCAGAGTGAAAAAGCGGAGGCTTTTGCAGAGCGTCGAGGATGGCGTCGGCGGGTTTGAAGTGTTGGACCTTGGCGGGAGCGGCGACAAGGATGGTTGGGCTTCCACGGAGCGATGCCGGAAACGTCCGGAGGGCAGCGGCCAGTCGTGGCCGCTATAGCCACGTTTGGCCAGCTCTGGCCGGCTGTAGCCAGCGAAACCGGCCCTGGCCAGCTCTGGCTGGCTGCGGCTGGCGGGGAGTGGCGCACACCTGGCGGTAGGCAGGCTAGCTAGCGCCGGCGCCCTTAGCTGCTGCTAGCCATGGCCTCCTTGCAAGGAGTAAGATCACGGCACGAGGCCGGGAGTCAGACAGGCGCTCAGCGTGGCGGGAAAGGTGCGAGGCTTGAACTTTGGGGGAGAGCTCACCGGCATGGAAGGAAGCTCCAGACGAGCTGTAGTGGCAGCGACGGTGAGGCAAAGGAAGCGAGGGCGGCAGAAAGAGCAGGGCGGCGTTGATGGCGTGAGTCTTGGCTCGGCAAGGTGATGGAAGCGGCGTCGATCGAGGCCGAGGCAGAAGCAGCGAGGGAGTGCAGCGTCATGGCAGTGCGGCGCCGGTGGCGATGTAGAAACCTGGCGTCGGCGTCGAAGAAGAGCAGGCGGCGTCGAGTCCACGTCGTGGTGAGGGTTGGCCGGTGGAAGCGGTGGCGGCGCTATGGCGTCGTAGGGTTAGATCGCGAGGCCGTGGCGAGGCGGCTTGTCATGGCGGCTTCGGCGTACCGGCGTCGAGGCTGGCTTCGGCGTCGTGTTCGAGTGTCCGGCGTCGGGGTTGCGAGGAGTCAGCTACGGTGAAAGAAGACGCAGGAGCTCACGGTTTTAGGAGCGCGGTCAGCGCTGTGTTCGCGTCTAGGAGAAGCGCCGATGCAGTTAGGCCTTGATGGCTCAGTGCAAGGCGGCAGCGAGTGATCCATGGCCGGCCGGTGTAGCAGAGGCGCCGTCGCGTGCACGGTGATGGCTCGGCGTCAGCGGCTGCTGGGAGGCTCGGAGAAGCAGCGGCAGTGGCGTGGTGGCGTCGTCGGGGGCGGTAGTAGCACGGCCATGTGATCGAGGCGCTCGGCGTTAGCCTTGGTGAGCACCGCTTTCTGGCAGCGGCGCGAGTGAGCGAGAGTAGGAAGAGAGGAAGGAAGAAGGAGATGGCGGCCAGTAGGGAAGGAGGAAGGCGAGCTGATGCGGCGTCCATTCTCTCTGGCGTTCTAGAGCTGGGGTTTGGCGGCTGCGAGGTCGATGGGCGGCGGTGATCCTCGTGGAGCGCGTTGCAGACCAGCGTGGAGGCATCCGTGCGAGGAAGCAGCGTGCGTCGCGGCTTCTGGCGGCTGTGGTGGAGGAGGCGGCGCCTGTCTAGGGGTTCGGCGAGGGCGCGGCTTGGCGGGCCTCGTGGACTGCTGGGAGTGGGGAGGGAGGGAAGAGTAAGGCCAGTGAGAAGTGGGCCCAGAGCCGTGGAGTGGGAGAAAGGGGAGGGCTGACTGGGCACATGGGAAGGGAGAGGGAGGAGGCGCGGTGGGGCTTTGAGCCCAAGGAAGGAAGGAAAACCTTTCCCTTTGTTAGGGATTTTGAGATGCATTTTGATATGGTGCTAGATGGAATTTGTGGGGGAAATTTAAAGGGGAAGTTTGAGTGGGGACAATAGGGAATTTGATAAGATTTTTATAGAGGAGGTTTGATAGGTATTTGTGTGGTATCAAGCGGAGAACCGAGTTTGAAAAAGGGATGGAGAACAATTCGAAGGGGATGACTTGGGAGGAAAAATCCAAGGAGGAATGGGGAAGATGATTTGGTATGATTTTGAAGAGGGATAGATTGAGAAGAATACATATACATACGTAAAGAAAAAGGAAAAAGGGTTTTTTCCTTAGTGTCTCAAAAACAAACTTGAGTGGGATTCATAAAGGACTATGGGAGATGTTAGAGAGGAAGGAATATGCTATGGACACATTGCCTTTGCATCTCGAATAAAAGCTAATCCGGACTCAACACAAGAATCAAAGGCACATCCTACAACCAAGTCTATATGTATCTGCGACGTTTTCGCAAGGAACTATCCTCCATTTGACCTGGGTTTGACCTAACAACTACATACCACACTTTGCAAGAAAAGTTGTAAAAAGTTTAGATTTTTTGTATTCCGGATCTAGTAACTTTCGGCTAAGATAAGCTATTACTCTCTCCTTTCCTTCAAACTCTTGCATGGGGCGATCCTATTGTTAGGCTATAGAAGCACATACAACAAAAGGTTTATCAAGTTGTGGAGGTACGGCCGCAGTGGGCGCCTTCATGTACTCTTTGATTTCATTAAAACCTTACATTTGTATGTCACCCCATACAAATTCTTGATCTTTCTTGAGTTTCAATAGTGGAAGAAAGGCAAGACTCTTTTACGATAAATTGGATATAAATCTTCTTACAAAATTAATCTTACCAAGCAATGATTGTAACTCTGTGAGATTGGTTGGAGGGACAACTTTATCTATTGCTTCCATGCTCTTTCCAACTTCAATCCCTCCTTTATGGACTAGAAATCCCAAAAAATTCACCCGGTAGGACTTCAAAGCATTTGTTTGGATTCATTTTTTAAACCATGCCTTCTAGTGCATTTGAGTGCTTTCTTAAATTGGCTAAATGTCCTTCATAATTTCTAGACTTAACTACCACGTCATCCGATATAGATTTCACACAATCTTCTTAGATCAACTCATGAAAGATATAATTCATAGCTCTTTGGTAAGTTACGCTGGCATTCTTTAACCTCAAATGTCATGACAATCCATTCAAAACAAACCAATATGACGGGGACATCACGAAGGCTGTTTTTTGAGATATCTTCTATTGCCATAAAATTTGGTTATATCCGGCATTCCCATCCATAAAGCTAATCACACCTCATATCCGACCCAGCTACGTCTACAGGCAAATCGAGCGGTAGCACTAGGGATCGGAATCCATAAGAGTAGCTATTGAGATCTACAAAATCTATACTGAGACCCTCATCTTTCCATTCTTCTTGTATCTTAGAACTATACTTGAAATCCCTTTGCACCATGGGCGAATGAGGTTTGCTTCAGTAATGCTTTCAATCTCTTTTTCATATTAATACCTCCTCTTTATAAATTTTTGTGGAGGTTGTTTGTGGGAGGCGATCAGGGCTTAATAGGTGTCGATGTTCAACAATGAAGCGATCCAATCTGGGCATCTGTGTAATCCCAAGCAAAATAATCTTTAAACTCTTTTTAGAAGATCTATCAATTTATATTCTATATTACGGATCTAAGTTCGTACTAATGTACATCGGCCTTGACCTAGTATCATCACCAACGTTTATCTCTTCAATTTGTTGGCCGACATAAAACGCGTCCGGCTTTCGCTGTTGCCATTGATTGGATTACCCATTAAAATTACTATGAGAGCCGGCCCTTTGGATAAATTTGATGATCTGTTGGTACATTCACGGGACCTTCTCCCCATTTTACCCAAAACAATCAATGCCATCCCATATTCCCACGATGGCGGAGTTAAAGTAGCGGCGACACTCACGGAATCATCGAGCGTGAACAACTTCAATATCATCTCAACCAGAATAAGAATCTGGTGCATAGTTGAAGGGATGCAACAATTAGCATGAATCAATCTCTTCCCCACAAAGCTGTATGCCCCTTGCCATCAATGACCAAAGAATGTAGTAATCAAGGTCTTTGGCCCAAATCATCAACTTCGACGTACACGACTCCACGGGTATCGGAAGGATTGCCGACCAAAGTCTCTAAGAATCATGTTAGTTTTTTAACAAGTCCTCACCGGTCATCCCAAGTTTCCACGAAGGTAGCATATGGCATAATATTGATAGCGACTCCTCCATCAACAAACATTTTTAGATCGGAGGCTTGCCATTGGCGTATCCTTCGAGATAAAGTGGCTTCAAATGGCGATATTTGGGCTGGTTTTATCGAAAACCGCTTCTAGCGTTAAGACAAAAATTTTGAGCCATCAAATCTTGAAACTCACTTTCATCAAAATCGAGTATACTTCTTCTTGGACATCCTGGTTTTCAGGGAGCTATGAACTCACGATGGAAGGAGGCCATGCATGCATCACACGAAGGACCATGCCCATCGGTTTCTAGGGGCGCCATGTCAAAAGCTTCTCCCCCAACAAGCCACTTCTTTATTACTAACATTCCTAGACATGAAGTAGGTTGTCATCTCTAATTATATTGCTAGGAAATAATTATAGATTTACATGTATTCAATATGACTAGGCAAAAATAAAAGATATGAATATAAAGATAAGAATATAAACTAAGATTGGTTCTGCAAGCGGATAGATAATTATACCGTTGTAGCATTTTACCTAGAGAAGTCTACCAGGTTGTCGATTTATATTTATACCACTGGGAAGGTCTATATATAGGACTTATAAACTATAACTTATACTATTGATGTGAAAGACAAACCATAACTAGAATCCTACTCATAACAGGGATAAGTCACGTGATAAAAGATATATATGATAAATAATAATAATGATCACCATCATAAATAGATAAATATCGAGCTCTTCTAGTCATAACAATAGCTAGCCAATGGATAAACTCAGAAATAAATACTAAGGTAATTCTATAACTACATCAATGAATAACTCTAATTAGTGCAACTACATCTAGCAATCATTGTTAAGTTAACCCTATATCATTATCACATGTAAAGAGGCATCAACTAATGAGGGTATTAAGACACAAAGGTCACCTCCTTCGCGATCGTGCCCATGCTAGTCCTACGCACGGAGGGTGGACTACAGAGGAACCAACGTTACTGTCACCGCGCGGACTACCACACGACCCCGCACGCCGTGGTGTACTCACAGATAAACAAGATATCTAGACACCACGTCTACATATTGTCTACCATCTACCCAGCGCCGCTTGGGTAAACGCTTATACTGAGCAATTACATGAATTCAATAAGATCAAACCAACTATCCTAGACATATAATCAAAGTAGACAATGACTATTATAATTAAGAATATATAAGAGATTAAGAACAATGTTGCCCGAATCATAATGAATACAATAAGAGAAAGGTACTAGATCTATACCGAACTCCGCGCCAAACAGACGCCAGGGGGCTCCGGATCCCGTGAAGAACTAGAACTCTTCTACTTCTAATCTAGGCTAAAGCTATGAACTAGAGAGGCTCGATGAACTAGAGAAGGCTCTTGATGGTCGGATCTCCAAATGACTTGATGCCTTTAGGGAGGGGGTCTACCCCTTTATTTATAGCCCGTGGGATCGACGTGCGCCGCAAGATCAAACCGACGTAACCAAGGGCCAAGATGACTCCTCGTAGGCGGTGGAGGAAGCTTCCAGAAGGGGGACCGAAACCCTAGCAGGGGGGCGCCGGACGGCCCCAAGGTGGGGCCGGCCGGCCCCACTTTTTCTCCTCTCGGGGTCCCGTTGCTTCGGGTGTCTTCTAGATGGTTCCTGAGTCCAATCGTCCGTGGCGGATAAGTTTTCGTGCTTATTTTGCACTAGAATCCCTCTTTTTTAGCTTTTCTAAAAATCACCCTGGAAAATACAAAATATGCAAAACTCGTGGAATTTGTCAGATAAAGCCCTAGACTAGTGTGTTTTCTTGTTTTCATTCGGGTAAAAAGCCCTAGTAAAAGTTGACGCTAACGAGTGTCAACAGACTATCACTAAGAGTAACAGGTCTTCAAGCTTCCAAAACCCAACCAAGAACATGGTAGCACTCCTGACTAACACTCAAATCTTGCTTCTTGGGTTGGATGGACTCTAAATACTTCACAATCCTCTCTATAAGTGCTAGCATATATGGGGTGAAAGAGTAGCTAAAAGTGTAGTGCTCATATTGAGGGTGAAAAAGCTGCTAGTTGTTGGAAATGTTGATGGATGCAAACATCACCAGATGGTCCATTTTTCCCTACACTAGACATGTCGAGTCACTAAGTCTACCTTGTCCTCACTAGATAATCCATCAAGGTCACACAATCTTTAGCTAGATCATATGATACTCACATGTTCATTAGGGAAATGCCACTTATGTGTGGGAAATAGCACCACTGGACGATCCATCGAGTGTCACCCCTATGTTATGGTGAATGCCCTAATGCTATTTTTTAATCTGTTTCAATCAATATTCACCACTCCAATTTGAGGTTCTTCACTTGAAACCATATCAATGGGGCCACTTAACATCATCAACTCAACTACATTCACTCTTAAGTATCTTTATTAGTCTTCTTCAATATCCCGGCCCTTGCGCCATACTATAATCATGAACTAAGTCTTGGAGCCAAGTCACTTTTGACCATTCTTGCTACTAGCAACTTAAATGCAATCACCCCTAAAAACACATGTTAGTCACAATACTATATTCATCAATCACCAAAACCCCAAAATTGGCACAATGGGACCTAGATGTATTCACCGTAGAGTCTCGATGCACTATACTAGCTAGTTGGTCCTTATGGGGTTATACCCTAACCAGAGCCATTTAGAGTGTGTTACAGTATGCTGAACTTATAGTTGAGTTATGACTCATCTCATACTGCTCTAGTCACTACATGCCCTCTCTTTTTCAATGATGTGACCTAATTGACCCCTCTTGGACGTCACAATTCCTTCATAGAATTTTAGTGATTTACTCTCTCTATCCCAAATACTCTTTGATTTTATATTTTAGAATAGATTGGTGCTCAATAATAGTTATAAATGTACCATTAAGAAAAATAACCACTAATTAAAGAAATGAATGGAGGCATGTAGGTTGCAATCTTAGGCTGATATGGACCACACCTAGTGTCAAGATCTAAAACATCAAATTCTTTAGGGCAATTCTGAATATCCAGAAAATCAAGTTTTCTAGGAAGAGGGAGTAAATGACAACAATCATGCTAACATATTGTAAAGTACGTAGATCTTAGGGATGCAATAAAAGATAAGCTATCCAAAGTTTGAACTAGCACAAAGTTTGGAGTGAATTAGATAAATCTTATTAAAAATATACTTGCAAGATGATCTAGAAGGATGAAAACATATCAGACAAAGTAGAAAAGTAGACACATTTGAAGTAGATACCAAATGGCAAACATAGGATGTTTGGTGCTTTAAAGAGAGTGCACTGGAGGTCTCATTGAATCATTGTTAAGAGAGGCACCAAAATTGATATATTCTATGGTGTGCCTATTGAACACCCCGCCCCGGAAATAGGATTTATGGTGTGCCTATAGTAAGTTAAATTGTAATGTCTATGAGTTTTGTAACACATTGGTTGTGATACTTCTTCTATGAAGAAGTTTCAAGTTAAAACTCTATCCATTATCTAAAAACGTATACTTGAAAGGACTATCAAGCCACTAAGTCCTAAAAGGCATAATCTATGGCATTTATCACAAGGTTAAAGTGACTTGGTGGCAACTTGCTCATCTAGAGCTTAATGCTAGCCATGGTGATTGTGATTTGAGATGACCAAAGCAAGCTTCACTAGCTTGTAGATCTTGCAGTGGCGATGCTATTGAGGGCTTAAGGTCCATGTTGGATCTAATGAGTGAGGGAAAAGAGAAGGGGCTAGAGAAAAGACAAGGGAGGTCAGTGGATAGGGAGCAATCAGATGAGTGTGGCTAAGGGGAGCGGGAGGAGAAAACTTATCTAGGGATTGGTGGGTGGCTAGATTTCATGGGCTAAGCATGGGCTTTGATGACCACACTTTGATGTATTAATATATATTGTTCTCTTATTAAGAGGTCTACCTTCGAAAGTAGGCCTTACTTGGACATTTTAGGGTGCTTGTGCATCTATAAATCAATTTTTAGCGATGGGTAATTTTTTGTGGTCTCTGTAAATAAAACTAGGTAATTAACCTTGCGTGTTGCTACAAAAAATATAAGAATTGGTATATAATTAGAGAAATGAGTCGGCAGCGCATGGGTTGATCAATGTGACCATGGTGAGCGGGTGCGCGATGCAGACAATTATTCATGGTAGTGTTGACTGTAATTAACGTTCATCACAAATCATCAACTAAATACAAAAAAAGAGGTCACTAATAGAAAGATAGGGATTTTAACTGACAATTTTCACGAGTTTTGATGATTTCATATTTTCTATAAGGTTATTCTAGAAAGGATATTTAGAGAGATTTAAATGCTAAAAAGGACGTAGCTTGATTACGACGAAATATCCCGTATCTTACTCAGGAAGCATCTAGAAGACACCAGAACAAAGGGTGGACCGTACCTATGAGAGGTGGGGCTAGCCGTCACACAGGGGGGCGGGTGGCACCCCCTTTCTATGCCCTTCTATGGCCTTCTAAAGTCTTTCACCACCGACTTTGAGGATCCATCTCAGCTCTACGTCAAGTCGGTTTGATCAACGGTCATCGTTTCTCCCACCGGACTATAAATATAGAGGCATACCTCCCGGAGCATCCTGCTATTCATTTGTCAAGAGTAGACCAGAAATTAGGGTTTCCAGAGATTAGAATTAGAGCTCAAGTTCTTCAAGTTCTTGTTTTAGGCTTTCTATCAAGGTTCAAGTAGAGTTGGATGATTCGCTTGGGATTTCAGATCTGTTCGTCTAGAGATCGGTAATTTGCCTTGTATGTCATTATGACTTTGTCTTATTTTAATATTATGTTGCTACTTATTATGTTCTTAGTTTTCTCTAGTTGCATACTTGATATAGTTGTGATTGATGATGATTATATTCATATGTTTGTAAAGTGCCTAATCCAATGCTCGAGCGGGTTAGGTGGTGTGTATTATGTAAGCATGGTGCTTAGATATTATATGTACCTATGATTGCTTCCCTGACGTGTCGGGTCATGTGGTAGATCGCATACATGATAGGTCTCTTGAGTCCTCTATAATCCATCCCCCTACTTAGGATCATTAGAGCGCGGTCACGACAGAGGTGACAGTTGCATCTCAAAATTCTCTTTAGTTGATGCTTCTTATAATGTTTTTAACTAAATTATACTATAGATGAGAGTTGGGTGTGATCTGTAGACTTATTATTTAGGAATGACTTAAGAGTCTTTAACTTTAGCTGAATCTCAAGTTTAGATTGACCACATTAGATGAGTCTCTATTTTCTATATTTGGAATACCATTTATCTTGTGCACTTATCATTATATTTATTATTTATCTTGACTTACCCCTGCTAAACCATTAGAGTGGTTGGTTATCATAGGTTTATATATTTATAGTTGTAGTCATAAATCCTTTTCTATCCCCGTAGATTTATATCCTATGTGAATAAAACTTTTCCTTTTGGCTAAACAACAAATCAACGATACTCGAAATCTCACCGGGTGAAATGTTACAATGGGAGAATTATCTATACGCTTGCGGATACATTCTATAGTATTACTTTTTAGAGTTGTTAAGTGTAGATTATTTTACCAGTGTTTTGGGCATCATGCTAGAGATGGCAATTTAGTATGTAGTGATGTTAAAAATACCAACAGGTAGTTAATGTCAATCATAATTCATCAACATATATATACTTAATTCCACCATCAAATATAGGTATAGGGGGTTTAAACTAAGGAATTCTATGAGTTTTGGAGAATATGTGAATGCATGAGGATTTATCTAGAAACAACCCACGGGGCCACAGTTATACACTTCAAACAGGCAAACCGACACCAGAAAGAGATTCGACTTGCGAAATCTGCGAAAAACAACTCTTGGAGTTCAGAAGGTTCTACCGGAGGAAGGGGTCCACCTGTCATAGGGTGAGGCCTGCTAGCCCCATTTGTAGGTTGGCCAGCCTGCTAGGCCCACCATTCAGCCTCTCCTTTGAAGGTCGGTTTGATCCGGGGGATCAAATTTGATGGTTCCCCTATATATACATCCCCGTAATCATGCACACCCCTTGCATGAGAGACACCTACGTGGTCCTGAGCTTCATACTTTCATACATATTATAGTAGTGTCCCTCTAGGTGATTACATATTTTCACATTCTTGTAAAATGGGAAATAGGGAGAGAGGAGAGAAGAGGGCAGGGGAGGAGCCGTATCTGTGTGATCTTCCTCGACTTTATTCCTCTATTGAGACGATTCATCATTGATTAATCTTTGTATTCTTCTATTGGTAATTTTAAGTTTTCTATTTAATTAAGTTCAATTCTTACTTTATTTTGTTTATGGGATCTCTTCTCGTATCGAGTGCTCTAGTTATAGATCATAACTAGAGTCATAGTCATTAGTGTAAACGTAATGTCTAGGCTATTGTTTACGTGAGTTTTCGCTCAATCCTACAGTTAGTTATGGTAGCCCCAGGGGTGACAACTCTATCAGGCCTTCGTAATCCACCACGTGTTAGGGCTGGTGTTTTGTAGAGCTTTTAGCCAGGATTCTCCAAATACTCTTTCTCACTTTTTCGAGAGTTGGAAAGATATTGCTGCTCAAAAGTAGGTATAGTAGACCTAATCCTTAGTTGTCTAGCTCACAATTGACAGGCCCTCTCTACTCATAAAAACATGATACCTTTCCTTTCTTTGGACATTCCTAATTCATTACTAGTTCACTTTACGTTCTCTATGGAAAATCGATACCTTGGAATACTCTTAGGTGAAAACTACAACGGTATCTATACGCTTGCATATTTTCGGTTTATCTTAAAATATACCAACAACAGCCACTCGAGAATTGAAGGCATTCGGACCTAGCGTAATAGGTGACCAAGGGCTTGCGCAGTCATTTGGGACCTAGACTTCACGCGAGCGGATGGGTAGTCAGCCCTCGTGTTGTTGGTGCTACAGGTGCTCATGGTCATGGACTTGTGGGGCCTCGACATTGCTATGCAAAGCCCTACTAGTCTGTGTTCATCCTCAGTGACGGGTTAGGGTCTAACACATCCTTTTTTAAGCGACTTGTCATGTTTTTCCGAGAAAAGAACATTTTAGAGTCTAAATAAAAATACAAAATTAGAAGAAAAACAAACATTCTTGAACCAGAACATCTTCGGCCGCACCACGATCACCACCTCTAGCGCCTCCTATGTCATCTTCACCACATCATCGATGTTGGACTTCTTATAACCCTACAATGTCACGTCGAACGTGTTTGACCTCATCACCAGGAACATCTGGGAGCACTCCGCCACATACCTAGGGGCAACCGTGTGGTAGATGGGGAACAAGAATGAACATATTTGGATGGATGGATGGTAAGATCTTAGAAAATAGAGTTTGATGATTGCTAGTGGCCTCCATCTATATAGAGATATAGGATAGGAAGACCGTCTCTGAAAATTGTTAAGTGTTTTAAAAGACAGGTATATTTTCTGACGGTTTATAAAACTAGCTATCTCCTAATTTTTAATTGTAGTATGCTTTAATTATGATAAGTTGAAAAAAAAAACTCTTTGGGTAGTAGAGTAGTCACACTAAACAAACCTTTGGATACATCATTATAGATACACTTGAGCAGAGCTTATAACTTTTTAAACATCCTAATTCACCTCCTTTATTTCTTTCAGGACGGGTTGTGCCGATTCCGATCCGTACAAAATAGACTACTTGTACTACACGTTAGGACTGATCCTCAGCACCACTTTGTTTACACAGTCGGTTTCGTGTACACTTCTAGTCGTGAAAGGTTCTTTCAGGAATATTACACCCACGCATGCACGTACTCGCGCCAATTATTTATTTTTCATATATTTGCATTTCATAATATATACATTCAAAATAAAAACAGTAGTGTTGGCCGGCAACCGCTGATAGATCATGGGTTTCATTATCAGTTATAATATGAAATGTGTCTGAGCACGCTTGTTTTTATTATTAAAGAGTGCATCTTTTCCAGCTGGTGTGTGCCATGGATCTGGTCAGCTATGGCGAGTTTAGATGCAACTACAAGTCAGTTCTTTAAGTTTAACACCGTCACGACATGTCACACGCCTCTTGCTTGCCACGCTGATAATAAAAAAATATATAAAAAAAGGCACAACAAAACAAGCAAAGAAGCCCATAGTGATCGTGCCGACCAACCAGGCAGGCTAAACGATGACGAAGGAGATAAATCAATTTATCCTGTTTTTGTTTGCAAGTGAGCTGATGCTCCGATCCTCATCACCAATAAGCATCCCATTTTGAATTCTATAGATGCCAACCGCTCATCTCTAATGAATACAGTACTAGTATATGATACAGCTAACTTGATATACATTGAAACTAACGTGGGTGGCACACCACATGCCCCAAATTAATATATATATAAATCTGGATCTTGCATGAAGAATACATTACTGCTCCCCCTATTCCTTGCCTCCATGGTTGTTTTATTTAGAAAGATGTCAACTTTTGACCATCCAATTATTATATATTAGATTTTTTTTCCCACAAAACCAAAACAATCAGAAATTTTAACCATCCAATTGTCAAAACCAAATATATGTTTGACCCTGGTGCTCTTCAAAAGTGCTTTTTTTTGTGATGAGAAATATACATGGAAGTATGAGCCAGCCCAGGTTTCACGTTAGCCATTAATTTTCCTCATATACTCCCTCCATCTTGCAAAATAGAGTGGTCTGGTATTTGAATTTGTCCTCAAATATGAAGGGTTCAAAAAGAAGATAATGTTTACTGAATAAAAATACTTGATTCAGTATTTGCCATATTTTTATATATAAGGGAAATGAGAGTGCAACCTTTAATCATGGTGAATAGAATCAAATTTTGGTAAATTAGGAAGTTATGTCATGACCCAATCGGTCACTCCAAATAAAACTTTTCAAATACCCCTTAAAACTCATGAATCTCACCCAACCTCCATGAACCTTGACCCAAGCCCTTGATCCTTCTCATCACCTAGTCCATCTCTCTCTGGCAATGAGCAACCTTATAACATCAACCGAGCCTATTAATCCATCTCCACATGGACTCCAAATTTGCTTCACAACTCTCGGTCCTCTCTAATCAAACTTAGTCAACTGTAGTCAAACTTGGTCAAGTTGATCCTAATGAAATTCTTCAAGTTATCATGCAGAGGATGATGATCTCTAAACTCAAAGTAATCTCTACTAATCCTATAAAGCTAATTGAGGACTCCAATATCCATCCCTTCTCTCCAAATCCAATAACCCAAAAACTTAGTGTTCACCGTCCAACGCCTTTGAACCGTCCACCAGCTCACGTAGTTGGCATATTCAATTTGGATGAGTTATCACACTCCCCTCTCTCTTGGCCCCGTTTATCAACATGAATGGAGATTCTTCATCTGCTGGTTTAGCCCCTCCTTCACTCATTCCACTCACTCTCTCTCTCTCTCTCTCTCTCCCCTCAAGTGAAGGCAAGAACAAACATGAACTAGAGAGAAAGGAAGAGATTTGAAGAGAAAGAAGAGAAAGAAAAGAAAAAAAAAAAGAAGATCAAGGAAGGTCAAGCTTCATCATCTCATCTTGGAAGGTCACTTTAACCTAATGAATGGATAAAGCAGTCAATCACCCTAATAGCGACAATGATTACATGACAACTAAGATGCCGTGGCACCATGTCCATAAGTTAGCCTAAATGAACGTGAGTAAGTGGATTGCTTTTACTGCTCCAACTTTGGGCATCATTCCTTTTTCTCTTTATATTTATAAGTATATACTCCCTCCATATTAGAAACAGAAGTCGCTTAGGACAACGACACGGTCTTCAAAGTATAATTTTGATTTCATATTTTTTATAAAAATATTCATCACAAAGTGATATATTTATACTTTTATAAAAGTATTTTTCAAGACAAATCTATTCATATGGTTTTCACATTTCCAAACTTAATAACTTAAAAATTATTGATGATTTATGTTCCCAATGTTTGACCTAAACCTTGTTTAAAACGACTTCTATTTTCTATACGGAGAGAATATATGTGTATGCTTAAACTACTCTCATATAGCTAATTTAATGTCGCTTTCTACTATTTCAGTTTCTAAATTTTCTAAATTTCCGTAGTGATCGACTTATAAATAAATTATAAACATTAAAAATTAAACTCACCCATTACTTGAAAGAAAAGATAATCATGTGGGCCATAACATGCATTGCGAAACGAGTGAGCTCGTTTTCCCTTGACCTTGAGTACAAACATGGTCTTCCACTCATCGCGACACCTGGCACTGAATTAAACAAGTTGTTCACATCAATCTCGCTGGACAAAAGAAAAGGAAAGCTAAAGAAAATCTAAGGAGCACACAATCGCAAGCAACTAAATATATAAATAATAAGTGCGCACAGTTCGCACATGGTGGTGGGTCAAACAATACAAAACAAAGTGCTCGCGCCAGGCAATCACATGTAGGAGCAGTACCCTCTCCGTTCCTATTAAAATACAGTTCTCGTTTTTCAAGAAATTAAATAATTTAACTTTTACTAAATATATGTAAGGAAAATACTGATATTCATAATAGAAAATAAATATCATTAAATTAGATATAGAATATATTTTTATTACCATTATTTAGTGACATAAATACTAATATTTTTACTATAAATTTAGTTAATTTAAACCAATTTGACCGATCTCATAGTTGCAATCTTAATTTACAATGTCCCCGTGGACCGAGGGAGTCTAAATTTAAGTAAACTTAGCGCAAACAAGGCAACGCGACTGAACATACATAGCGCGCCACACACGCGCCACTAATAATAACCACCCATGTTAGCCGCCCCGTGACACGATTTTAAAATTTTCTGTTATTACTATAATGCCCTCGATGCGCTCAAACACGCCACGTGGGCTCCACCGCCCCACCGAGAGGCGCGCAGACGCGCAGGGAATCCCGCAGTCCCCGCGGGGCCCACGCGTCATCCTCGCGTGACTCGCGACCGCGCGCGCGAGGCGCGCGCAATTCGGCTCGTGTGGCTCTCGCTGGGGGAGCACGTGCCGGATCCCTCCGCACGTGGGCGGTCCCCACGGCCACGCCTCGGCGCCGCAAACAAACAGCCAGACGCGGGCACGAGGCGGCGCGCGCTTCGGCGCCCGCCGACGTGTCGGCCCCATGGGACGCGGGGCCTGCATGTCATCGGACGCGTGCTGCTCCGCGTAGGTGCGCGCGCCCTTGTGGCGTAGACCACGTGGGGGCCTCGCCTAGCGGGTAGCCGGTCGCCGTGGCGGGGCCCACCGCCACCCGACGCACCCCATCTTGTTAATTAATGAGCCGGTTAATTAAGCGGCTAATCATCGCGGCTTTCTTCCTCGTCCGCCTCCTCATCCTCCTCCTTCCGAAATCTCGCGGATAAATAAGCGTGCGGGAGAAAGTGGTTTAGAGAGAGAGAGGAGGAAAGGGAAAGCCGCGAGCTGAGGGAGGAGAAAGGTCAAGGAATCCGAGCTGAGGTGCCGCTTCTTCCTCCTCCTCCTCTTCTTCTTTCTCTTCTTTTCGGCACCGCCACAAGAGGCGGAGAAGATTCTTGGGACGAGGCGACGCGGAAGGGATTGCTTTCGCCGGCTCCGGTGCTTGCTTTGCTTTGCTTCCATGGAGAGGGATTTCCTGGGTGTGATTGATAGGGCGGGGAAGGGCGGCGGCGAGGTGGTGAAGGAGGGGAGCCGAACGGAGCCAGCAGCAGGTCAGTGCTAAGTTCTCTCTCTCCATGTCCTGAAAGCGTGATTAACCTAACCGTAACGGCGATGCGTTCTTGTAATAGCGATTCGGCATGTGGACCGTCTGATTTACCATTATTTGCCGCCAGCATGAAAACTATTAGTTCTTGAACTAGTGAGAGAGAATTTATTTCGTCTCGTGGTCGCAACCATGATTTATTACTGTCTCTTGTACTCTATGTAGTATAAATTAAATTCATTTCGTGTTCTTTGGTCCAGTCCACTGTGGCATGTGAACGTGACGCCGTTGGTGCGGCGCGTCAGATTTGACCTGCTTTTCGCTGCAAATTTCTGAGAGATTTCCGTGCTACAGAAAATTTGGCGGCGGCGGCGCAGTGGCAGTTTCCGGCGAAGTCCGGCACCGCACCGGCGTTCATGTCCTTCAGGACGGCGAGGGAGGAGAGCTCTGAGGAGTTCTCGATCTCCGGGTTCAGGCCGGCCGGCGACGCCTTCGACGGCATCAAGAAGCAGACCTCCTCGCCTTTGGTCTCCCAACAGGTAAGAAGCTACTCCCCCGAGCTCACGGTCGCCGTCGTCCTGCTTCTGCGACTGAGGTGCTTGCTGGACAGGATCTTAACGTTTGGTAGTCTAAAAAAACTTTTCACTTGGTTTCTGCAGAGGCAGTTTGGTGTCAGCAGCCAGGTCACGGCACAGCAGTATCCTGCTGCGGCGGCGCACGGCCAGCGCTTGCAGGGGATGGATTACGGTGCGGCGGCACTTCATCATCTCCCTGGTGGATCCAGGCTAGTGCAGCCGGTGTCGGTGCGCCACCCTGCTATGCCGATGCCATTCAATCAGGCCAAACTGATGGTCCGGTCGCAGAGCTTCCACAATGGCACTGGTGTCCCCTCTAAGAACCAGCAGCCTTTCACCATGAGCAACGGGTTTGGTGGCTCTACAGTTGGCGTTTATGGCGCAAGGTAGTATTGATAAGTTCCTCTGGACATGGTTTCTGCAATCATAGTTATTGGGATATTAATATGAATTTTGAGCTCACAAATTGATGGTTGATTGATATCCTTAGGAACCCACGGAATCAGACCTCAACGCAGCTGACTATATTCTATAATGGTTCGGTGAACGTTTTTGATAACGTCCCAGTAGAAAAGGTATGTTACGTTCGCGATGAACAGAAACACTTCGATTGGATGTAACCGCAGTTTCATCGGTACATTTGCTGATTGTTGTGTTTCAACTATGACAGGCTAAAGAACTTATGATGTTAGCCAGCAGGGCATCAGTTCCTAGCCCACCAAGTGTGTCACACAAACCAGATTCGCCTATTTCTGCCCCTGCAAAGATCAACGTGCCTGAGGTTTTCCCTGCTAGGCAGATTGTAGTTCAGAAACCGGAGTCTTGTGTGCCTCATTTATCAAGCGCTTCAAATCCAGTCCCCATCGTGCCACAAGTTGTGACTCTCTCCAGGAGCGCATCTCACTGTACTACAGAGGCCTGCGGTTCAAAACCTGCAGTTCAACCGCCAGTCGCTTCTCCTATCAGCCAGGCAACCTCATCTCAGCCGTTGGCAACTACAAGTGCTGCAGCTGTTGTGCCAAGAGGTATGGTAATCACTTGCTTGCAGTTTCCACTGGATGTATATTAAGATACAGGAGTAACTAATAAGTAGCAACTGCTGTAGTCATTCGTACAACACATTTGATTTATCCATGTTTTTGTTTGTTCTAGCTGTCCCTCAAGCTCGGAAAGCATCTCTTGCCCGATTCTTGGAGAAGCGAAAGGAAAGGTACATCTTATGCTTTGCTCAAACTTGTTATCATCAACATCCGATCGATCCCTGTGTCAGGACTAATCTTCATTCCTCGCACCCTTTGTTCTCTCTGCAGAGTGACTAGTGTTGAGCCATACCCGACATCGAAGAGTCCGCTAGAGAGCAGTGACACTGTAGGCAGTGCTAGTGCTCCAACCAAGTATTCAACCACAGACATCGCCCCATCAAGCAACAACGGCACAGAGCCTGTGCGCCTTGGCCAGCACAGGAACATCATCAGCTTCAGCAGCGAAGTGTGTCCCAGCACAAAATTGCAGATCTAACTCTGGTTGCTGTCCGTAAACTACTCCGTGAGCGCCTACCCATCACCACGGAAGCTGGATAGTATCTTGTTTTTCAATTGGATGAGGCAGGAGGATAGGAAGATCCAATGAGATGAGACCATAAGATGTTCGTAAGCTTCAGTATAATTTTGTTTGGCTAGGGCTGTACCCATATATATAGTGCTAGCCTAGCCACTATATAGCTTTTGCAGCACGCTGCTAACAAGAGGGCTATGACCCACTGGTTTCAGGCTCTTCTTGAATGGTTTTGCCGTGCCCCATTGTATTATTCAACTTGAGAAACAGACGTGCTGCTTTGTCTCTGAATGTCAATAGGATTACAGGTTCCACTCAAAGTTATGATGCTCTGGCTGTATGGATTTTAGCATACTGCATACATGCTCCACAATTGAAGGGCATTGCTATGTAGGTGTCATGGCATAGCCTTTGACATGCTCAATACTGTACTGGTAGTGGTAGTAGAAATTTTGTGTTTCTTTATGCACCAGTGGTAGTAAAGACTTTGTGTTTCTTTATGGACATGGAGATGATGCTTTGTTTCTGTAAATATACTGAGTTGTGTTGCATGAGATTTAAGTGAGCGCCTTGTGACCGCACAGGGATTTCATAGCATTTCTGGATCATTTTTGCAATCGGTTAAATTCATATGGAAATTTGGAATTTTTCTGCATTCCAAACAGATGGAGCTGGGTTGCTCTTAGGTTTTGGACAGAATAGACAGCAAGTTGAAGAGAGCCGATCGATAACGTTGTTGCTGCCCAAGGCTGCAATACGTTAGCAAACTAGCACTAACCTGATTTGGCTTGGGCAGCAACATGCTAGCAAACTAGCACTAAACCTGATTTGGCTTGGAAACTGCATATGTTTGCGCAAAGATTCAAGAACCAACAGTTTGGCAAAACCACTCTCGATCGTGATCTTTTGGCAAGACAGAAAAACTGAGGTATTCACGCGCAAAAAGTGGACAATTGGTACTCCCTGTCGTGGGGCGTCGTAGGGTGGGGGGTCACGAACTGGAGTAGCTAGGAATGGAATTTGGAGAAGATAGCATGCATTTCGGGAGAAAGAAGAACAACTCAGAAGAGCAGAGAAGGATTTTTTTGAACTTATAGCAGAGAAGGATTCAGGAGACATTTATCACATTATTCGTTAACCTTCGATACAGTTGGGCCGAGCTCCTGCACCTAACTGGGCCAGGCTCAAAGTAGCCTTGCCAATCCAACAGGTTGTCGAAGTCATATGGTGATAGAGACCCATAAATGTCTCCAAAGTGTCCAAAGGCCTGAGGTGAGTTGGATCACATGGGATGGGATAATATCGAGTTGGGCTCAGTGGATTATTGTGTGCCATGTAAAGACTTGGACCCGTTGTGTGAGATAGACTAATTAGACTAGTGTTTTGGATTGAATTAGGCTTAAAACTGTGGTTATGTGGTGTTGTTGAATTGTAGGTCATGGGTTCAAGTTTTAAGAAACACCTACATTTTTTGGTTTTCTAAAAACTATTGACAAAGGCGCTCGCATGTCATCCGTGGAAATGACCGATTAATAGTGACTATTTGACAAAGATAGCGTACCGTCCATCTCTGAAAATAGATCTTGATCGTCTTCGGACATCTCTTCTGTAGTGGTACATGTCTCCTAGGCACTTCATGAATCGGTAATGCTCCTGTGCTGACGTCCGATACTTTGTCCGCTTCCGGACGTGGCACACCCGTTGCTCCGCTCCCACACCGCGTGGCCTGCATGCACCCACCGTTCTTATCCCTTCCCCTCCCCTTCCTTATCCCTTCCACTCTCTCTTTTCTCTCCCCACCACAGCATGTGCACGCCCCATCTCACTGCTCCTTTTCCCTAGTTCTCCCAGCTGCGCTCCTCCACCCTGGAGCGTCTCCTCCACCTTGCTGGCGGCATGGGGCCTCTCCCATGGCAGATTCAAGGAGCACGGGGCTTCCCGTGGTGGTGGATCCCTTGGGGGTGGCGTAAATCCAGCTACTTGGTGGTCTCCTCCTCCCTCTGGCTCGACGAAGCGTCCTTCTCCACCTCACCGGATGGCATGGGGCCTCTCCCATGGCAGATCCATGGAGCACAGGGCTTCCCGTGGTGGATCCCATGGGGGCGGTGCAAATCGAGCTACTTGGTGGTGTCCTCCAACCCCTGATGTGCCTTCCCCACCTCGACGGTGGCATGGGGGGCCCTCCCCCATGGTGGATTCATGGAGCAGCGGCGCCCCCCGTGGTGGATCCATGGAGGGTGATGCAGATTTGACGATATATTTTTTCTCTTTCCCCCTTGTTTCAGTAGTATGTTTCCCTTGTTTTAATTTCGTTGAAAGGTATGTTTCATTATAACTATTTGGATGTTGCAGAAACAGATCGGGGTGCATGTTGTATGAGCTTTCCTACCTTCTCCTCCCCTTCCTCCTCACCCCTTTTGTTGCAATGGCTGTTTTCATTTGTTGTAGTAGGCTAGGGTTCCAGTGAGCTCTCCGGTTCAGATCTCACCGTTGTTGCATTGGTTCTCTCTAGATTTGTGTAGCAGGTTTGCAGTACTGATTTTCGAGATGTTTCAGTTTCTTCAACGTGTATGTTGCAGTAGTACTTATGTGGTGTTGCAGTAACTGTTCGGGTGTTTGTTGTATTACTATATTCATGGTGTTTTAGCAAACTCTACTCAATGTTTCAGCTGTATTTATTCTATTGTTTTAGGTTCCTCAATTTGCATGTTGCAGTAGGGGTTGCAAGTTGTTGGAGTAGCTGTTCGGGTTTTTCAAGGGTGTTTTCAGATGTGTTTTTTAGGTGTTTCAGTAGCATGTTTTCAAGTGTTTCAATTATCCTCAGACTTATGTTGCAACTGTTATTTTTGAATGTTTCAAAATAAGATTAGGGTTTTGCATCTACGATTGTATTTATCTGGATGTTTGTATATGTTCCACATATATTTTGCATTCAGATGCTGCGCTACAATTGTTTTTTAAGTGTGTTTCAGATGTGTTTT
The DNA here is from genome assembly GCA_015844335.1 of Chrysopogon serrulatus. Lineage (NCBI taxonomy): Eukaryota > Viridiplantae > Streptophyta > Magnoliopsida > Poales > Poaceae > Chrysopogon > Chrysopogon serrulatus. The sequence continues at coordinate 41,927 of JADLZL010007658.1, read as the reverse complement.
TTAGGTGTTTTTAGTAGCATGTTGAAGTGTTTTAGTTTTTATCAGACGTATGCTGCAATTGTTATTTTTTAATGTTTTCAAAATTAGATCGGGTTTTGCATCTTTTCCCCTCCGGCGTGTAGTCGCAGTAAGTTCTGCAGCAGGGCATGTGCGGTTGTCAGCAGCAGATGCAGGCAGCATGCAGGGGCAGGTGCATGCGTAGCATGCTTTCAGGCATGGACCCCAAGTCTTTCAGCAGCAGCAGCAGCAGCATGTGGCTTGCAGCGCATGTGCAGGAGCGGCGTGGGAGTGGGCCCGCCTATGCCATGCATGTAGGAGAGCGTCGCAAAGGCTTTGGATGGGTGTGCGGGATGCAAGGGGTTCGTGGGGAAGCGGCGCGGGCAGACTCCACCAGTGCGTGTTGCATGTTGGTGTGGGCGTCCGGACGCGATGTTCCATCCGGACGTCCGGGCGCAGGGACTACCGTTCATCAATTGGTTAGTGAAGGGGAGAAATTTCAAGCTCATGTTGATCTGGCCCAAAGGGAAAATGCTGAAAAAAGGAAAAGGACTTTTCTGAGAGCAAGCTTCAAAATTTGGCTAGTTACTTGAAAACAAGCTGTTTTTTATGTAGTTGGTTTATGAAAATGTTTTTTTATATATAGCTTTATGAGAAAAGGGCCTGATTGGTTGGCTGCCAAAATTTGCCTCACCAAAGATTTAGTAAGCCATGATTTTGGCTAGCGATTGGTTGGCTACCAAAATTTGCCAACAACTCACATTTGGCTTGCCAAATCTTTGGTAACTTTTTTGCCTAAGATTTGGCTTGCCAATTATTGGTATGGCAAATTTTGGTTGCCAACCAATCAAGCCCAAAATTCCTCCCAAAACTCGGCTTTAACTCTAGGCACCTCATCAATTAGGTTTGGGCACAGTCCAGACGAGAACTATATCTATTCTATCCCAAAAGAGGAAGTAGTGGAACCATACAAACAAGAATGTGTGCGTGGGGCCATGGACGTAATGACGTTGCCAGCTTTTCATGCCACAAAGGCACAAATCAAACACATTTCACTGCATCTGTGCCACCACCGTGTAAAGTTCTCTCTCGTCGTCGCGCTTCGATTCGACCGAGGGAGGGACCGCGTGTGTGCACTACGACGGAGAGGTCCACGGCCAGGCCACACGTAGCGCACGAGCGACGCAACCAGGTAGCCTCCGCCGGCCCGACCCGGCCGGCCGGCCGGCCGCCGATGCGCCAGGAGAGCTCTCGTGCAGTGCAGGATCGTGCATGGCCGGTGCGGAACGCGTCGCCAGGATCGTGCATGGCCGGCCGGCCGGCGGAACGCGTCGCCACGAACGCGGAAGCACCAATTGAGGCCATGCAACGCGCGCGGCGCTGCACGTCCTCTGAAATCATTACCATCATTCATTATCTATTTAAGATTTTTTATATAGTAAATGTTAAAAAAACTACATTGCAGAGTTGTAGATGTGTATACGTGCCATTTTCGTGTGCCGATGGCTTTCATATTGTTAAGCACTCTTCACACTATCATGCGAAAAGACAGGAAGCATTAAAATATTGTAAGACATGCATTTTCTAAGATTATAAGAAGATATTTTCCAAGTAACCCATAAATATAGGAAAAGAGATAGAAAAGTGTAGATCAAACTAAAGCAATGCATCGGACACCCAGTAGACTCCATCAATAATAAAGACACATAATAATGATGATATTACATGAAGAACCCTCATCTGTCGGTAATTGAACATGAAAAAAAATTGGACAAGTGCCCATGGCAACTATCAATCGTTTGCCATCCACACAGTAGGCCCCAAAAAGTCAAACCTCTATATCTTTCGTCTATTTTCCATGTGCTCTCCTCTTGTATCCAGAGCACAAACCAGTGTAGCTCAAGCTCTGCCTACGACATCTACGTGGTGTGGGTGGTGAGCGACTGTCGGATCAAGGTTATGGCGAGGCTTCATGGCAGGGTTCTCATGCCAGCCCCACTATTGCACATAGTGCGGAGGCCACGTCGGCGAGCATGCAGGGATCTCGCGGCAAAATGTTAGCTGATGGGGCGGCTTGCTGCTATCTCCCCATGGATAGAACCCTACACTTTCTCAAAATGTTAGCTAATGGGGCATCTCTGCTATCTCCCCATGGATAGAACCCTACACTTTCTGATTCGACGATGACTGATGACCTACTAGCATGGTGCACGGACACTACTATTTGTGACTGAGGGAGAGTGAAGGTGAATAGATGAGGCCGAAGGAGAATTTAATAAACGATTGGAGGGAGAAGTGATGACGGTTGGTTGGTTCCAAGCAATACTGGTGATTTAAACCACGAGACATATGCCAATTAGACATGATTAATCATCGGTTACAGAAGATATTGAAGGGGATTTTTTTTATTAGATATTGGAGAGGATTGAATGGCGTGTGTGTAGGGGCGGATGGATTAATTAGCTCACCGTATAAATTAGCGGCTTATATTAATTGATGACTTGGATTGTTGTAGGATCAGATAGAATTGTTAGTGGGGTTTATATTTATATAAGAGAGATATAGATATAGATATGCTAGCTGGTGTACTAGCTCAACAAATTTGATTAAATTTAGAGAAATTGGTCTAATGTACTAAAAAATTGTTTATGCCTTGTGGGCGTGTTTGGTAGAATTGCATCATGGAAATGTTTCATATTTATCATGATTAACCAAAAATCTTCATTATGGAGAAAACATTTATATGATGAACCAAAAATCACTTCATTATGGAACCATTTGGTTATTAGCCTGCTGGATTCTTGAAATTAGAACATGAATAGGAAAAGCAGTTTCGGGTGTTTATCTCCACTTGTATAAAAGCATGAATTGGTTAACAGTGCCCAATTAAAACCACAGCCAGTATGCACCCCCAAAAAATAGCCTGTATAAAAGATGTGTATTGAAACTTCAAAACTCCATTATTATGACATCTCTAATAAACTGCCTAACATAAAATGGATATCCTAACCAGAGTATATTTCTTCTCTTTTAAATCGAAATTTGATAGCCCAACTAACTCCCTAATAACATTTTAAAATGCTGAAGTTTAAAATGCTGAAGCAAAGCAAAGCACTGTTATTGGGTGGGCGGTCAAATCTTTAGCCCAGGCAAGCTTCCGTAATCTCCATTGGATTGTGGCATGCAGTGCCACTCCACCAACCTACAGTGGCTTTGCGGCATGCAGCGCTGTTTTTGCTGCAGACAGCGAGTGGTTTGGTTGGTAGGGTTGACGTACGTGCCCCATATCCTCATCCGGTTGCTTTATTTGCCGTGCATGCAAACACATGCAGGCCGGGATAAGGTGGGGGTCATGCATGCACAGCAAAAACACCTGGAGGAGGCTTCAATTCCTACGTTTCGACGGTTGGTGCCTTTCCCTACGTGTCATTTTGTCACTGCTTTTCTTCTCCGGCCCAGCCGGCAGCTGCCCAGCTAACACATGCATGCAATATGTTGGTACCTGACAGGATACTCTCTAGCTAGTTTAATCGGGTGAGAGTGAGACAACGTCTCTGTTTTCCCTTTACCAAATTAAAAATGTGCACTATTTTTCGAGAAGTGCCTTCTTCACTGGTTTTAGGTGCATGATGAGAGCAGCGGCATGTCAGCGTGACGATATGATAAACATATCGCGGGCAGTGTGTGTACGAGTGCATTTGTATTATACGGGGTAAGTATGTGAGAAAATATATGAACATTCGTCAGGACTACTCCCTCAATCCTATACACTACCAAAGTAGTGGAGTTGCAGATTCTGGTTGTGATAAAAAGTGTTATTCTTATTTTTATAGAAGTCAAACACTTTTAATTTTGATCAGATGTATATATTAAAAAATATTAATATTTAGAATACATAATTTGTAACATTAGATAGATCGTTGAATATTTTCTTATAATAAACTTATTTAAGAGATATAAATATAAGTATTTTTACGAACATAGTTAAATTTAAAAAATTTTGACCAACACGGATCATATAGTGACTTTTTTTACGAGGTAGAGTAGTACGTCGAAAAGAGAGGGAAAGTCAAATCCGAGGGTAGCTGAGCATCTCGGTAGTATAAAACTATAAGCATCGGTAGCATAAAACTATAACAGCTTTGACTAAGGCCCTCTTTGGCATGGATCCACTTGTTCTGGCTTCCTTTGCAAATTTACTGTAGTATGTACTGTAACAATACTGTAGCAGCATTGTGTATAGAATCCATTTTCCTCCTTTCCTTTTCTCTCTCACTAGAACACCTGAAGCTAAATTTCTAGCTTCTCCGGCTCCGCCTTCGGCTCCCGCGTGCTACAGTGCAGCTGCAGTGCAGGAGCCGGAGCACCCGGGAGCCGCACCAAAAGACCGTAATTTAACCCACTGGAGTTTCCGTGGTAACCCACTACAATGCAGCTACAAGTCTCATTTTTCCTGTGTCCATCAATCAAATGTCACTCCACGCCTTTCCAGAAGCACATCAATTCATTGGTGTTTACTACACACATATATCCAAAATACTCAGTGTGTCCATAAATATCATGCCAACTCATGAAAAACAAGCAAAGTAGTAGGTAGAACTTGATAATTAAAAAGTACTATATCGGTTGATTTGTCTTGAGAATCAAGTTTTTGTGGACCAAATCGTGTGGAAATTTAGGGTTTGTTGTCCTAGTGTTTAAACTTCGTCAACAAGTTACTGTCGGAAGGCTAGCTATACGGGTATCTCTTCAGTATAATATAGGAAGGTTCAATGAAATTAACTTGAATCTCGCTGGCAAAGCCGGAGACTTGCAGAGAGAGACTGTTCTGTGACAAGCTAGTCAACGCATATCACACAACGGATGGAGATACATTGATACGGACGCATGATGATCATATTTGCATGCAAGAGCTTAACAACAATAATACTTTTTTTTAAGTTGTACGTGTACAATAAAACTATATCTATCTACAATACCATTACAAGAGAAGCCATCGAAACTAAGCACGAAAAAGATTGTGACTGTACAGATAATCCTCTGGGACAAAAAAAGAGATTAGTGTGCAAACAATGCACACACATCAGATAGCACAATGCTGGAGAAATGGACATGCGCTGGATATAGGAAAAGTGCAAGGTTGTGACAATATGAAGATCAGAAGCACTCATTTAATTTGAACAATATCCAATAAACAGACCAGATAAAGCAGCAAAAAGAACAACGGAGAAGGGAGGAAATTGAAGATATTGTCATCGCGGGCATGGTCGCCTTCTCCTTTGCTGCAGATGGATGCTCTGCCCTTCGCAGCGGCTACCTAGTCGTTTGCGGTTGAAGGCTAAGCTTTCTTCGGTGGATGCTTTGCCACTACAGCTTCATCCACCCTCTGTTGGCAACCTTTGCGCAGATGTATTTTTCTTTGGCAGTATGGTTGTTGGTTTGTTGAGGTGGTCCCCCCACCCCCCACCGTGTTTTCTTGTTGTTTGTTTGTGTCTTGGGATTTCACCGGTAATTCTATATTACTTGAAAGTCCTCTATATACGTGTTCTGGCCTTTCTTATGGTCTTTTCTCTTAATGAAACACGGAGGAGTTAAATTGTGGTGGCCATCAGTCGAAGAAGGTTGTGGTAACGGGAGTATCGTGCAAAACTATGCTAGCCCCGAGAGCTCAATACAATAATGCAAAGCATTCTGCCAATCGCCCCTATCGTTTATAGCTACTACTAGTCGATCTAGTGCCTGCGACAAAATGTCCCCGACCACGTATCATGCGTCAATGATTAATTATATAAGTAACTCAGTAAATAAATGTGAAATATTTGTGTGTGATGTATACACATGAGAGAAGATGTTACTGCACAACCGATGACTAATCCACACAATCTTACATCCATATAATATGTTCGTCGCCTAGTGCCCAGGCCCCATGATCGAGTTCCATAGACGACAACACATTTGGCGAGTTCCATGTATTATTAGTTCTCGCGTTACTTTGCCATTGGCAATGGCATATACGTATATTGTAATGGTTGATATTACGCGTGTGCAGTACGCATGCAAAGCAGCTGCAATGACGTTTACATTCATGCAGATGCACCGAAAAAAAAAAACGCGTCTCTTTCGAAAGCGCCTTTCCAGCTTGCAGGAGAGTGACATTGCATGGCAGCTAGCGTTACGTCGGCGTGTTTACACGGAAGTCAAGGATAGTGATAATGAACCAATCACACACATGGCACGAATTGTAATGTCTATTCCAGATTTTATATGTAATAGTATTTCCAAACGAAGAATGAATTCATCTAGGAATGCGTTGGCGTATTAATGAGTGCCACCAATGAAAATCTCTCTCTAAGCAACCTATATTTATTTTCATCATAAGAGAAGCAATCTATTTTATATGTCCAATTTGGAATATGATGGTTCTCCAATCAGAATCAGGAGCATGTTATTCAGTTCCAGAACTGGCCACTTCTTTGTTTCTCCATTCTGTCCTCATAAACCTTGTTTCGTATCCTGAGTGGGGTCTCAAAGATACTAAAAAGCCTTTGTGCAGGGGTCACTAGGGCTAAGAGAATGGAGTGAGCTAAAGCCTCTTACTAATAACTCCACACTGCCCAAAAACTAATCGGGTCACGCTAGAATGCTTGGTGGTGATGGGTCAGTACGGGTTATGTGTTCTACAAGAGTGTGGATGCCTGTGCATGCTATTCAAACTTATACGAGTATAGGTGGTGAGTACAGGTCACGTACGGGACATGGAAGGGTGTGAGGTATAATTTTCCATTTGGCACGAGCACGATGGGCCGGCCCGAGCACGGCACTATAAAGCACGGCCCAAGCACGGCCCGGCCCGCCTTGCATAGTGCCCGTGCCTGGCACGGCCCGGCCTTAGTGTCGTGCCTAGGCCGCCATTTCGGTCCGTAGTGCCGGCCCAGGCACGGCACGGATAAAAGGCCGGCACGACGGCGGCCCGTTATATTCAACCGTTAGATCAACGAATGATGAATCTGAACCGTTGGATGAAAAAGACAAGTATATAAGCAAATAACTTCTCTCCAAACCCTAACTCCTTGCTTTCTCTCCCTTCTTTCACGATAGACGGCGGCGGTGCGATGGCGGCGCGCGGCCGGGTGACCCCGCGAGTGGCGCCAAGGCCGGGCGACTCCGCGGCGGCGGCACGCGGCCATGGCGACCCCGCGGCGACGCGCGGCCATGGCGTCCCGGGTGGCCTCGCGTGGCGCGTCCCTCGAGCTCCCTCGGCGACGACGGGCGTGGTGCGGCGTGGCCTCGTCTTGGCGGTTCGGGGCTGGCACGGCACGCGTGGGCCGTCGTGCCTGCGGCACGGCACGGCACAATTAAAGGCTCTTAGTGCCGTGCCTGGGCCATGACCTCGGCACGGCTGGGCTATCATGCCGCGTAGTGCCGGGCCTGCACGTGCCGTGTCCGGCCATGCCTGTGCTCGTGCCATGCCGTGCGGCCCGTTTGGCCAAGTATAGTGTGAGGTCATGGTGGGAAGTAAAAAAGGATTAGTAAAAGAATCCATTCTCTCTTTTATATTAGGTATAGATATAGGTTTTCTAGGTTTCATTTTTCTTTTTTGGCCTGTGCTGACGTCCGATACTTTGTCCGCTTCTAGACATGGCATGCGCTCACACCCGTCGCTCTGCTCCCACACCGCGTGGCTTGCATGCACCCACCGTTCTTATCTCTTCCCCTCTCCTTCCTTATCCCTTCCACTCTCTCTTTTCTCTCCCCACCACAGCACCCTGGAGCGTATCCTCCACCTCGTCGGCGGCATGGGACCTCTTCCATGGCAGATCCGAGGAGGACGGGGCTTCCCGTGGTGGATCCCTCGGGGGCGGCGCAGATCCAGCTACTTGGTGGTGTCTTCCACCCCTGGCGTGTCTTCCCCACCTCGACGGAGCGTCCTCCTCCACCTCACTGGACGGCATAGGGCCTCTCCCATGGCAGATCCGTGGAGCACGGGGCCTCCCATGGTGGATCCCATGGGGGCGGTGCAGATCGAGCTTCCAGGTGGTGTCCTTCACCCCCTGGTGTGCCTTCCCCACCTCGACGGTGGCATGGGGGGCCCTCCCCGTGGTGGATTCATGGAGCAGCGACGCCCCCCGTGGTGGATCCATGGAGGGTGATGCAGATTTGACGATATATTTTTTCTCTTTCCCTCTTGTTTCAGTAGTATGTTTCTCTTGTTTCAATTTCGTTGAAAGGTATGTTTCATTATACCTATTTGGATGTTGCAGAAACAGATCGGGGTGCATGTTGTATGAGCTTTCCTACCTTCTCCTCCCCCTCCTCCTCACCCCTTTTATTGCAATGGCTGTTTTCATTTGTTGTAGTAGACTACGGTTTCGGTGAGCTCTCGGGTTCAGATCTCACCATTATTGCATTGGTTCTCTCTAGATGTGTGCAGTAGGTTTGCAGTACTGATTTTCAAGATGTTTCTGTTTATTTAATATGCATGTTGCAGTAGTACTTATGTGTGTTGCAGTAGCTGTTCGGGTGTTGTTATATTACTATGTTCATGGTGTTTCAGCAAACTCTACTCAAAGTTTCAGTTGTATTTGTTCTATTGTTTCAGGTTCCTCAATCTGCATGTTGCAGTAGGGGTTGCATGTTGTTGGAGCAGCTGTTCGCGTTTTTCAAGCATGTTTCAGCAGCATGTTTTCAAGTGTTTCAGTTGTCCTCAGACTTATGTTGCAACTGTTATTTTTTAATGTTTTAAAATAAGATCGGGGTTTCGCATCTACGATTGTGTTTATTTGGATGTTTGTATATGTTCCACATATATTTTATATTCAGATGCTGCGCTGCAATTATTTTTCAAGTGTGTTTTAGATGTATTTTTTCAAGTGTTTCAGTAGCATGTTGAAGTGTTTCAGTTTTTATCAGACGTATGCTGCAATTGTTATTTTTTAATGTTTCAAAATTAGATCGGGTTTTCTATCTTTTCCCCTCCAGCGCGTAGTCGCATCAAGCTCTGCAGCAGGGCATGTGCGGTTGTCAGCAGTAGATGCAGGCGGCATGCAGGGGCAGGTGCATGCGTAGCATGCTTTCAGGCATGGACCCTAAGTCTCCCAGCAGCCGCAGCAGCATGTGGTTTGCAGGGCAGGTGCAAGAGCGGCGTGGGGGTGGGCCCCGCCTATGTCGTGCATGGAGGGGAGCGTCGCAGAGGCTTTGAGGGGTGCGCGGAATTCGTGGGGAAGCGGCACGGACAGGCTCCACCGGTGCGTGTTGCATGCTGGTGCGGGCGTCCGAACGCGACGTTCCATCCGGACGTCCGGGCGCAAGGACTACCGTTTCTTTTTAGTTGTTACAATAGTATACGAATTTAACTTGGAATTATGCAGAAATAAACTTATGATTGGTATAGACAAAAAAATATCATGTAGACCTATATATATATATTGTTTCATCCTTAGTGAGAGGACAAAGCATGACTTTAATGGTTTCGCCAGAATGATGGTATTTACTTCATATATGCAGTATAGAAATCATCCATATGTAGCTTTTATCATCATGCGACCGCAGGATAATACAATGGCATACGTCGTGATCCAGCTATTTTGTTGACTTGTACATATATATACAAATAGCGGTTCATGGTCTACGTACGTAAACATGGTCACATTGAGCCAGCCCTTGTGCTTGAAGAAACGCCGAGCCGCTAGTCATCAAGCTACGTGGGCATTGACACGTGATTCTATATAAGGTCAACCTTTATATGAAAATAGTTTTTAAATAGACATATAATAACTATATCTTGTGAAACTTTTCGTCATGGATGTAGTAATAATATCAACGTATGGATCTATAAAATTTTTATAGCTATTGACGGTTACATGTAAAATTTTTTTGATTTTAGAAAAAACTAAAACGAGTATTTTTTTTCCTAAAAAATCAGCCGCTTCAGCTTATCAGTCTGCTTATAAATCCTACCGAATAGCTACCTCGCACATGTTATTGAGAAACATATACACACCTGCTAGCCCACACAAAAGTCATTATTAAGCCCCAACATTGATGATAAAACATGACAATTTTATGAAATATGTAGTTCCCATGTATATTTACTAAATAAAAAGAATGAACTCTCTTTTACATGTGGTACCTGAATATATAACACAAGCTTGTAGCTGCTAGCATGGAATGGAATGTATATATATATATGCCAATGCATGCCAAAGTGTTTGCATGCTTTTGTGGGTACATATACAGTTTTGTGCTACCACCCTAGTGGTTATAAAAGTCCCCAGTATAGCATCTGAGATTCTAGTTTCAACTCTTCGTAAGAGTAAATATTTTATGAGGATTTAATGTTATTACACTTTCAGTGATAGACTATGTTTGCATTGAGAGTGAGATGACTATAAATATGTTGAATAATACAACAATAGGCTCAAAGCTCGTGATCCACAAAATCCCCGGTACAACGATGGGCTCAACGCTCATGATCCACATAACCCTCATATTGTCCTTTTGCACCTTGACTAGTACTGTAACAGACTAATAGCATGCATATCGATCGTCTAGTCAAGTATAGCAGCAAGTAATCACAAAAGATTGGTAGGATCGCCCTCACGGGATGTGACAACCATCAAAGCATCAACATCGATCATCCCATTCTTGCATGTATGTATATATGTATGTAGCTCTTTCTATTCTCTACATACAATTTCTCTACATACAATTTGCCATTTAACATTGGCACTTTACATTAACAAAAAAAAGAGTAAAGCCTAAATGTTTTTAATTATTTTCGAGGCCCAATTAGTCCAAATCCAGCCCATGCCCAGCACAGATCCAGTCCTAACTAATCTCTCTCCGGTTTACCCGATCTGCTTTGTTCTGTACTTCTGTTCTCGTATTCTCGCGCGCAACCGGCCGGCGGCGGTGCTTCCACACAAACGTCCGCTGCTCGCGCATGGGAGGAGCCGCGTCACAACCAAACCCAGTCCAAACTCCCATCTTGCGGTTTCTCGTGCGCTGGAAGCCGACATGGATCTCCCAGTGGCCGCTACATTGGGTCCGCGCCCCATAATGTGTCCTGCTGTGACGATGCAGGCACGCTTCATGGACTTAACATACCACGTTTCGCTCATGTGGCCAGCTATACTCGGACCATGAATCCATGTCTGTGAACTGAATTTCATTGAGAACAAACAAGGATTTTTGAATGAATTCCATGTTCATGTGTTTTGCCATGCCACACGCTCCTTTTGCCGTCGCCGTCCTCGTCTACATCCAGGAGCACGTCGGCCAGAGCTGGGCCTATAGCATCTGTGCCGGTGCTCCGGGAACCTGATCATGCACATCCTGCGAGATCCTCGTTGCTGCCACCGAAGGGAAACATCAACAAGCCGCTCACGACCTTTGCACTCTACGATCAATTGACTCTACGAGGACCACGTCTGTCCGTCAGCGTGCAAACGGTGAAGGCCGAAGGAAGGGGATAGAGATGAGTTAGGCTTTCGGTTAGTTCTGGACGCCTGGACACGAGCTGAGCATAGACGGGCTAGGCTGGGCCAATGCAGGACCCAAGAGAAAAAAACCTAATTAATTAGTAGAAAGGATGCTTTGAGATCTATACAATTTTTTAGAAAGAGGAGTACCGGAGCACTTCCCATTTTTCTTGAATTTTACTTATGTACATATTCTTGATTCTTAGACCCCTTTTGACACTGCTCAGCTTCACCATTGAAGTTGTTGTTTTAATTAAAAATAGCTTGACCAACAGCTTTCTCGGGGAGGGGGGACAATGAGGGAGACAGTTGCAGAAATCTACTTTTTTCAACTTCATGTCTCTCCATTCCTTCGCGGGAGAGAAAAAAAGAGCTTCGCCCATAAAGCTGATTTGAAAACAGATGTTTGGTAGAAAAACAAAAAAAATAGCTCACAACGTCACTAAGTGTGAGTGTATATATGAAAATAGATGTTTGGTAAAAAAAACAGGACTTTAGTAGTATCACCAAAGAAAAAAAAAACAAAAACAAAGCCCTAATAACCATGTTACCGCCAAGTCACTAAGTGTGAGTGTATATGCAGCAAAAAAACGCACGTTAATGACAAAAACTTCTGTTCATTGATCACTTAAAGAACAAAACCGAATTGAGACATAAATGTGTTTAGTGGTGAATAAATAAGACTTGAACGTGGGTGGATAGATTTCGTGATATAAACAAAACCAGTTAACTGATTGACATGATAGGCATACTTTTTAGTCATATATGTGACAGAAGATGGAGTTACAATTTTTTTCATAACCAAACCCTCTTTTCTTTTCTTATTACCTCCATCCAAGCCAACAACAAGAGATTTTCTATTTGTGTTCTTCTCGATTTTACAAAGGCCGGAACTTTATTTCAACATGTTTCTTCAATGCTGAAATGAAGCAAGAAGCTTTGTTACTAGTACTATACTAGATTTTGTTTGTACACAAACACACTAGGCACCGTGCACCGATGGAAGAACAGCGAGTATTTGTATAACCAGAAAGCCGTTGTAGACTTATAGTTAACAGAATGAACAACAGCCGTCCTGTCTAATTAAGTTGCTAGTTTAGTGCAGTGAGAAGGTGCAAATTTCATTTTTATTGGAGGGTTAAGTGCCTAATAATAGCTAGAGAAGAGCTGAATCTTGTTCCCTGGCTCCTGGTCAAACTCGAAGCCGCTCCTCTGCAGCTGGTGGTACGCATAGTCCTCGTAGACCGGCGGCGATGGCGACAGCGGCTGCGCCAAGGAGTCGTCCCACGACGCGACCATGTCGTCTAGCCCCATCTGGAACACGATCTCGGGGAACTCCAGGTCCATGAGCGGGAACAGCTGCGCGTCCGCCTCGTCGCGGCTCAAGGACGACGCCGACGCCGACGCCGCCGAGGCTGCAGAGTCGTAGGACGACGTCGTCGGCGTCGGTAATGGCGGCGGCACCTGGTGGTCGCTCAGTGGCACCATGATCTCGTCTGGGTGCATCATGGGCACCTCGTCGGTGCAGAAGCCTGGAGAGTTGCTGAGCAGCAGCTCGTCGTCGTCGCCTGCTAGTTCTTCCTGGCTAGCTGTTGTCGCCGCCGGCGTCGTCACTGGTACCGGTTTCTTCTGCTCTGGAGGCTTCGGCAACGGAGATGGCGATGGCTGCGCCTGCGGTTCTGGCGAGTCACCGGTGGCGGTGGGCGGTGGGCTGATCTTCTGCTGCTGCTGCTGCGGAGCAGGGGACGACGACAACGACGAAGACGACGGGAGGGGCTCGTGGGTGAGCGGGTCGATCCCCATCTTCTTGAGCTTCTTCTTGATGTGGGTGTTCCAGTGGTTCTTGATCTCGTTGTCCGTTCGCCCTGGCAAGTGCGACGCAATCTTGGACCACCTAACAACATTTTTTTTTAAAAAAAAGGAAAAGAAAAGGAGAAGATGAGTTTAAGAAAAAGAAAAAGAAACTAAGATTGTTTTGTTTTCAAATATAAATATAGAATACCGTTCATTTTTAGCCTTTTTGGAGTGGGAGAAAAAAGACAAGAAGTAGAGTATCTGGGTATGGCAATTGGCACCTGTTGCCGAGCTGCTTATGGAGGTCGATGACGAGCTTCTCCTCGGCGTCGGAGAGCAGGCCCCTCTTGAGGTCCGGGCGCAGGTAGTTGGTCCAGCGCAGGCGGCAGCTCTTGCCGCACCGCAGCAGCCCTGCAGTGCACGCAACGCAACAAGTTTCTGTCATGAATCAATCATCACGAAAACTCAGCTGCGAAGCGCATGCACTTGCAGCTGCAGCTATCGGGACAGGGAGCGATCGATCGACGATCGGGCACGCACCGGCGAGCTTGGGGACGGCGCGCCAGCAGCAGTGGTTGTTGCCGAGGATGAAGCTGACGAGCTTCTGGTCCTCCTCCGCCGTCCAGGGCCCCTTCTTCAGCCCCACCTTGTCGCAGCACGGCTGACGACCCATGCTTAATTCCCAGCAGTTGCAGCTAGCCCCACGACGACGTACGGGTACGGCAATGGCAGGACGGAGCCCCTGTCGGATGATCGCGAGCTCCGACGTTGTGCCTAGTGTAGACGACGGGGTGCATGCGAGGTGCTGTGCCTACCTGCCTTTATATATAAATAAGGCTCCTCCATCCCATCCACCAGCCGGGGCCCGGGGCAGAGGATGGATGAGATGAGAGGAGCTAATTAACCGTACCGCGTCTTGACGTATTATGATCGATGATGGGTCATCACAAAGCAAAGCAAAGCAAAGCAAAGCAAAGGGACGTCGTCGTCGTCGTTGGTCGTGCTGCCTGCTAGCTTAGCTAGCTGCTTGCGTGCGTGTGACGTCGACTCCATGGGCCATGAGCCTTCCGTCGCCCGCTACCGGCCCGTCGTCGTCAAGCTGATCGGCGGGCCCGGGCGGCCGTCGGCAGCCTTGGTTAAGCCTACCACGTGGCGCCCTGAATGACCCGATGATCTTCTCTCTTCTGCTCATGGGTCCCTTTTGCTTGCGTTGCAATTGCAAGTGCTGCACTGCACTGCAAAGCCTGCTGCGGCCCATGTTTCTTCTGATGCTTGAGCTTGACCTCGAAATTATCTTGGGCTAATTAATTTAGGTCTTGTCCCTCTTGTCTGATGATTGTGTTTTTATTTACGCGGCTGTGGTGAACTTGGCCTCTCTGTATAGTGCAGAACCGTCCAACCGACCATCCCTGCCTATTCTCTAGACCACGCTATAGATAGGTACAAACGTGCGTGCGTGATTTTTCTTTCCGCGTTATTTGCCGTCTTGAAATTTATATCCTATGAAACTGCGATGAAATGTGTGTGTGTGTGTGTGTGTGTGTGTGTGTGTGTGTGTAGGACATGGAGGAGGAGCACCAGTCAATGGCAAGGGATCGATGGGGATGGAAGGTTGCAAAGCTTACGCCAGCTGGGAACCGGACATGCATCTGACCGGCCTCTTTGTTCTATTGTTCTTCTCGAAATGTTCAAGTGGAAAAGATAAATAAATTAATAAGGAATGGCAGCATGAACGAGCTAAGTACAGAGTGATCAGTTAGAATAATCGAGTGGTAAAGAACTCGAATCGAAGCCAGTTGCATGCAGTTTGCTCAGTAATCGGACACGGTTGGAAAGCGCTGGTTGGGGTTTGTTCGTTTTAGTTGACCGTGGATCTAGCTGCTTCACCAACCAAAAGTTACAGTCAGGCATATATTTATTTCACTTCACGTGGGGAAGAATTAGCATGCCCAATGAACGATGGATTTATCAGACTGAGCACGCAGTAACAACCCGCTGAAACTGTGCTTCGTTTCTTTTTACTACTCCACCGTCGACGACGATTTAACCGATTCACCAACCAACGGTTACGTACAGTCAAGCTTTCAACTCAAAGAACAGGTTGACTGAATGAATGAGCGGCTGCTTATTTTCATTCCCCTCCTTATTAATTATGTTCAGATGAAGGAACGAAGATCAATTCGTGCTCAAAATTTGGACTTGCTAGTCAAGTTAGTGTACAGTGTGGTCCACTGCTTAATTTAAAATCTCCTCCTTATATATTATTCAATAGAGATAAAAAAATGGTGAAGACAAATTGCATATATCCTATATAAATAGCTGCCATCACTTGGTCGGTCAAAATAATCATGTCGTAGACATCACTCTAGCGCTACCAGCATGATTAGCCGCTCTTCTTTACACAACTAGTAGTAGTAATCAAACCAACGCATCTGACTTGACTCCCGTCAGTGCACCGTGTTTCGGTGTCGCTGCGAGAGGCCCAACGCTATCCTCGGCTGAATCAGAACGAAGAGCAAAAGGCTGTCGAAAACCAACGGTGATCGATCATCGTCACGCTAGCTTTCTCTACTGTCATCCATTAACCCCAAATCATTCCTCAATCAATCTGGATGTCTCGTACGAGCCTTTTTGACATGGGATAGATGTGAAAGCATCATCATTCATCAGGGCCGCCCTCCTGGATTAGGAGCTAGTGGATGGCCAGGTGGCAGACGCCGCTTGTGCATGCGCTTGCACATGGAAGCGATCACATCGCCACACACCACACAAACACACATGATGATGGTGACAGATGGTTGGAATAGGGTGGCCCAAAGATTGTGTTCTCCCAACCAACATGACGACCATACATACAACGGAGGAGAGGAGATCTTGCATTGCATTGCGTCCGGCGAGGTCATGACATGTGCAGGGATCGCCATCGCAAAAAGGCTCTCTTTTTGCCTCCATCGATCGGCTCCAGTCGCGCCGGACGCGTGTGATCGGGGAGGGCGTTAGTGCTCATGTAAATGTCATGGATGGATTCGTCGTCGCCTCTTGTACGTTCTCCAGTGCCTGACCCTCACGACGCCCACCGACTGACGACGACTATAGTAGGAAATGATTTCTAGCTGACGCTGCTCGACTGACGACTATACTAGTAGGAAATGATTTCTAGCTGACGCTGCTGCGTTTCTGCTGTTGGTGGTGTGTCAGACTGAGAGCCAAGAGCAGGTTGCCCTTCACTTCAGCTCAGCTCATGGAAAGGATCAGGGGACTGGATGGAACAGCCCAGCAGGCAGCATGATGCGGCTGCCTTGCCTTAGAACTCACTAGTGACTACGTAGTGAAACAAAGACGTAGACGTGTCAGCATTTTTGGCGGACGAATCCGATGCTGCCACCTGTTCGGTCGGCGCTTTTTTGTTCAGTAATTAACATAGAAATTTTACACCCGGGAGGTAAAGGGGATGAAAAAAAAAGTTTCACGGTTTCACACCCGAGGCTCATGAACCTTCGTTCAGATGAGGTCTGAACTTTGAAGACGCTAAAGCTTATGATCTCTCCATCAGTAAAGTTATATTCCGGAATCGATTTCACTGCGTCAATCAGAGGTTCCCCTCGTGGAATTGACGGGTGGAACCTTAGCGAACAATGTGAAATCAAGAGCTGACAAGATAACTCACTTTTGTAGTGTTTCTTCTTCCTTTTCTCACTTCAGATGCTGCTTTTGCTCACATGAGGATGATGGTGTGTATACATGGCAGTACAAACGTAACTGATTGTATCCTGGGATCACGAAGCATCCGGGAGCAAACTAGTCCAGGTTGTACTGCACAATTCTGCTATCAATCAGCATCAGGGAAAAAAAAAATGAGAGCGGTGTATGACCACATAGAATCGGAATACAGAAGTTTCCAAATGCCTGAAAAACGCGTTCATTTTTTTTAAAAAAAAAATTCAGATACAACCTGTCCGTGATATATCATCTTCATCCAGACTTTGGACAGATATAACAAATAGTTCCATGGCATAGCATTTCTGTCATGGGAGTTGTGAATTAGACAGAAGAACGGAGACAGACTTTGAAAACATTTGCACTGACAGCCGTTAAGAGGTTAAAAAATTCTTGCCACCGTACTTTACTAGATGCATGTTGCAATGGGCACACATGACTCAAACATTGGACAAAGTGGCCAAAATAATACAGGTAAGCAAAGTTGAATCATGGCAGCTTCAACTGTCATGTTGTTCACATTGTCCCCCCTTGATATGGCAGTTGAGTAGGAGCCCTTCATTCAGACAAGTTGGATGAGCAAGACCTTGAAGTCTGCACCCACTTTGTTTGACGAAAGCAGTAGACAATTAAGCTTCTAGTTAGTCCATCAGGTCTCATAAGCTCCACACGTGATGATTAAATCAATAAGAAAGGCTGTTACAGGGTAATCAGTGATGTGTTAAAAGTCCCAATTATTTGGTTACGGCAACAGAGCAACATCTCTTCTAGTAACCTTCTCCCAGACTTTTGAGTGAGGTAGCAAACGCTGTACACTCCTGACAGGTGAACTCGCCGGACGCTGATAGATTCTCTTTCAAATTTGAATGCCTCTCACAGTAGGGACGATTGCATGTGCAGCATTTTGGGAGCTTGAGCCAGCAATCCATGCACAGAAAGTCAGAGCAGGCTAGTCCAGACTCACCGAGCTCCTCCAGGTCGATGCAACCACCACAAGTTTCACATCTAGCAACACAAAAGAAGCAACCTCGGCATCGGGATCGACCATCCTTCACTTCCCTGAAGTATAATCAAAAATCGTCAGAATGGAAGATACACAGAACCATTTTTTTCTTTCAAAATGATAACTGGTATAGGTCATAGGTCAAAGTCAGTATAGGTCATAGGTCAAAGTCAATAGATCTACAGAACAAGATTTCAAAAATCAGAACCAACTATTCTGAAAGACAAGAGCAACAAACCAAAAACTAAATGTCAAGCCGCTTTCATGTGGCCCATAGGGGTGGGGGAAAAATGAGCTATGGGATCATTGCCCAAAAGAAACACCCAGGTCAGCTATACCACCACCACCACAGGAGATCCGATGCAAGCAGAAATATCTATAATGAGACTAGTGACTGCCAGAAATCATTGATGGAGCCACGCACAAAGTAGAGAAAAGGTATAGCAATGCCAGCTCTGACAATAAACTGCAAAGGGAATTTCTAATTACAAGACTGAAAGGGAACTCAAAAGATTGAAGATTCAGAGGTACAGACCGGCAGTTCTTCCTTGTACAATCAAACACAAGTCTCACATTTCTGCACAAAGGGCACACATCTACATCAATAGGGCGAGCGTCGTCCGTGTTCAGCACTTCATGGACTCTATGGTTGTAGTAAAGTGCTTGAGCATCTTGCTGTTGGCTACCTCTGCACACGAGAGACTTGATAACATCGAGATGGTGGTTAGTCATCTTGCAGATACCATGTAGTCGAACACGACATAGATTGCCTTTGTGCCCGTGCAGAAAATGAATAATTTTCACAAGACCATCAGCTGTTAATCCTGTGCATCTGGGCACAAAAAGCTGCAAGTAAAAGATAAACACCTTAGAACTAGATGCACAGAGGCCAGTGCAGTACACAGCAGAAAGTGACAAAATGAACATGTCAATATGAGTTCTCAGCGAATGTTATATTCCACGGCAGTGGCACAATTTTGCCATCCATATATGTAATCTAAATTCTGATCCGGAAGTAATTAAATAGCAATCAGACAAACACATTTGTAATCTGCAGTTCAAAACATAAATGCTGGACAAAATCTATCATGCAAATAAACAAGATCGCTAAAGCATAGTTTGAGGTGATAACAGTGTGAAACATTGGTGAAAATGACTCAAAGAGTTATTAACAAACACCTGTTCTAAGCATCTCTCTTTTTTCATTAGGCTAGAACCTCCAAGATCACTCCAACAATGCAAATGGAGCAACTTAATACGTCTTCAATATCCTTATACAAAATTAGGAACTGTAAACTTTGTAAAGGGGTCGAGGAACTGTAAACTTTTTAATAAACTGGAATCACGTGACTACTTGTTCTTCAAATGCCATGTACTCAGGTGAACTGAACTTGGATCAGAATCAGGATGAGATGGAGAGAGAACCCAGTGTCATTGAGATCTTTTCAGATGTTTAGGGTCAGAAAGAGGAAGTGAGAACTGGTGGAAGCTAATAGTCTTAGCAAGTGAGTTACAGTTACTTAGGGTTTGTGGAAAACAAGAAATGATTGGGTCTTTAACAATATTTTAATGGAAAAAACCCTAAACAATGAG
Source organism: Chrysopogon serrulatus (assembly GCA_015844335.1). NCBI lineage: Eukaryota > Viridiplantae > Streptophyta > Magnoliopsida > Poales > Poaceae > Chrysopogon > Chrysopogon serrulatus. Next base: position 22,343 of record JADLZL010007658.1, on the reverse strand, counting down.
CTTACAAAATTCTCAGTTTTCTGAACCAACAAAGGTCAATAACAGGGAAGGAGACACCAAGGCTGGAGACACTTATCAGGAGACTGAAGGAGGAATTAGCAAAATGGTGACAACAGGGGGCGTTTGCATAGCTTGCCAGTTACTGTATATCATTGCTAGGCGCGATTAGTTAAGATGGCTGTGCATTTGGATATTTTGTCAGACTGTCTCAAGGTCTGCGCTAGCAAGGATTCACCTTGCCACTGCTGGAGAGCAGAATCTGGTATCCTGGCTTGGCAAAGTTTACCTTGCCTGGCAAAGCAAATTAAGGCAAGCTAGCAAACAAACCAAACGGCCCCTGAAGCTCTGTGCATGTAATAGGATAGCCCAGATGAGTTTATGTTTCATCAGATTCTATTTTTGTAATAGGACAGCTTTTGGTTGGCGAGTGTGTTTCCAGGGCAGTGTTGCTAGTCTCAGTGGAGATAGTCGACTGAATTTGTAGCTGGTTACACCAGCAAACATTTTAAGTTTTCAATATAAGCAAGGCCAAGCCTTTGGTCTAAAAAGTGAGTAGCAATAACTGTTCCAGGATTTTAGTATGAAACCAGTCATTTTTAATGACCCCTTACTGGTTTCCATCTAGTAGAAGCACAACGTAGCGTATATGGATTCATACATCGACAACATTCATCCACAAATGGCAATAATAGCTCATGGCCCCAAAAATGGCAGTGTTTTAAGTGCTCCAGCTTTTTGTTCCCCTTTCTTATTTGGAAAGGCATGTTACCACTTTTCATGTCCAAAGCATTTCCATTGCAATGTGATGTGCACGGTTTAATGAGACAAGGCAAAACTATCAAAGATCCAGTCTATGCAGACAACAAAAAGATTGTTGGTTCTGTAATGCAGAAAACCACCTCAGCTAGCGAAGTGGACACAAAAAATAAGGCAAGAAAAAAAGAGGATCCTGATCCACGAGAAAGTGAACAAAATCCAGCACACTTTTTGTAATTTTTAATATTTTAAACAAAAAAAATTAACAGACCTAGATTTATACTTGTTTACTGGCTTTGTCCGTTTGTCGCGCTTCAAGAAACATTACTCCTCAACAGCATGTAACCTTTGCAATTTAAACTTATATATTCATATTAAAGATACTAAGCCAGAAATCAATTGATCATTAAGATCATGTTGAACTCAAGTTCAATCAGTAAGAGCAGTGAATAAATTACTGTGGATAATGGCTATGGTCTCACTAGATGAGGATAACAAGTGCCATGGGAAGTTTAGAAACCAGCCAGTCAGGGGTTTGAACAACAGGGTCTTTTTTATCGCATCAAATCCATAAGTAGTGTTATGATATAGAGATAATGTCTTACTCTAGGAAATACACCTGAAGCTCAAGAGTTTCGTGTGAAGAACTTTTAGAATAATATTCAATCTGTCTCACATTGAAGCACAGGAAATGGAAGAAAAGTCTGCGAGTCATGTGGTGATGAGACAATGTACCATAACTTAATCAGTGTGTATTACAGAATGTCTGAATTGTGTCCACTATTTAGAAGGATTTCAGCAGGTCTCAGCCAAATTCCATGTCAAATTATGAGCAAGATTGGCTCTCTCTAGAATGGTCTTTTGCGGTTAGTGGTTACTGAACAGCTATATCATGAATGATAGCACAGCTACCCAATAAGATGATGCCAGGGAAACAAATTCTTCATATGCCTTCTGAAGTGCTGATGCCTTGAAAAACCTTTTTGCATCTCACTTCTGATCAAGCCAAATTCTGGCTGCTCATGGAGTAGATTTTGATTCTCGTTCTAGTTTTTTTTTTTAAAAAAAAGATTGAACATGCAGGCTTGCTGTGTATATTTATACTGTTGGCTGCCAGCAACCCTGCACAGGTGAGCAGCAGCTCATTCTCACACGCGCACGCTGCACTTTGGGCTAGAGGAAGAAGTTGGGTGAGAACAGAGCACACACACACACACACACAGCACAAGCACCACTCTGAATGTGTTGCAACTGAACTGTTTTTCATTTTCCAAGCTACCACGTGGGCCCTTGGACCGGCTCCACTCGCCATAACACAAACAAACTGATTATATACAACTCTAGCCACCAGCTGCAGGGTATAACCACTACTTGCTTACAGCTACCTACTATTGGGCTGAGATCAGCCACTACTGCCATACTGCTACAATAGATAGAAGGACAGCAGAGTTGACCTATTGTCTAACTCCTGCTGCAGCAAAACTTCAGGAGCAAACAGCAGATTATCTTGCATATATTAACATGAAAAAGGGGCAAGAAACAGCACACACCCACACATTCGTATTTCTAATTAGACAGTTGCACCCTTTGTATATAGCAAAACAACAGCCTCGACCAAAGAATTAGAACGCCTTCTGGTCACTCACAGGCTCAAGGGCAAGAAGGAAATGCCCTGAACACCAGCAAAACTCAAAAGAAAATCACCTCAAAAGTGAGCAACAAGGCTCCAGCCAAGCTGGGAGAAATGCCATCAGACACATAGCAGTTATGATGATTCCAAATCATCCAGGCCCCAAGAATTATAATTGATTTCATCCCTTTCCTCACCATGTCAATCACCCTCGATTGCACTTTAGCCCACCAATCACCCTCAATTCTGGTTTGAGTTCTTCCTTCAACTGCACTAGAATGACGAATCCTATAATGTATTAGATTTATGGGCTGTAGCTTCAGCTACTTTGGACTTTACTCTGCACTGGTGTCCCCCAACTTTTAATACACTCAAAATGAGCAGTGACCGTGTGTCTAAATCAACACAAAATGTGCCAGCAAAGAAAATGACAGGTGCAATGATTTTAAGTAATAAATATCCCTGAAGCCTTAAACATAGCATAATGGGAAAAACGAGAAAAGGTACCCATATGTACTAACAAAAGTAAGGCATGCCAAGAGTATTCCAGCAAAATAAAATGCCTTTGTACCAAATACTTTGTTCTAAAGCACAGAACTGATCCAATATGGTCACCGCCCTGATCAAATGCACATGCAAATGCAACACCGATTAAGAATGCTCTGAAAAAAATGAGGTCTATCTACTCTAGTTACATCATCAAATCACACAAAATTGTTGCATCCATGAAGGAAGGGGGGGGGGTGTATTATTATGATCAAATACCCCTTCCCAAGATATAGACCATTCTTCCCAAGACATACTTCTTTCCACTTACTGTCTACTGTGAGCATAGCACAGCATAGCTAAGCTAACCATTCTCATTCATATATGTATCTATTATTATACAAACAATAGTATTAATTTCCTATTTAATTTCACTCTGATACTGGAGTAAGCATATCACTAAAGTCTGCTCTCGTATTTGCGCACTAATTCATGAGCTCATGGTGTTAAGCACATAATTTTTCTTCAAAATTATGTATTGCCGTCTCATTTAGATGATAGTTGTCCATCAACCCTGTATTACAGCAGGAAGTTAGGGGCCACTTAAATTGGTTGCAGATATACCTGGCCCTTATTTTTAGATTCTTAATAATATTACACTTGCTGCAGTTCTTTTCTTGTATTTGTGAATCAAGGAGACAAGGCATGTCTTTGATTGTACCTACTTGTTTCTAGCGATTAACAATATTTATAAGGTCCATGTTGACAACAATAAGATTAAGGAGGCGCCAACGTTACCAGGAACATAAATCACACCAATATTTTTTTCCCAGCATCTGTGGTCTTATTATAAATTTTAGGACAGGGTCTACTGATTGTCAGGTACAACCCAAATGCAATAAAACTATAAAAGGAAACCATAAATTGAAGAGCCCATCTAGACAAGTGGAATTGAACCTTGCGTTGACAATTCCTTTCTAGTTTTTATTATCTATTTATCTTGTTTGCTCAGAACAACAGAAAGAGTTTCATCAATTACGGTGCTGTCCGAAAAATTGAGAAATATAACTGATCTATATGGGAAATTAAGGAATAAGAAAATCATGGAAGGTCCAGTGAATTAACAACATATTGTTAAGATAGTACTACTAATCCTAAACGGACACCGTGAAGAGGCATAATAGCAAACACTAACTGGTAACCGCGGGGCGCGGGCTAACAATTACGTTCGCATGATTCCCTGAACGATCCAGTCAGTATAGTATATGCCAATTTCGTGCACAAGTATCATCACAATACCTCGGTGACGTCGGGGTTGCGCTCGACGATGCGCAGCAGGCCGGCGTCGGACACGCGCGGGGGCACCCGAGGAGGTGGAGCGACCGGAGCCTCCCCTTCGCCCTGTCCGTCAGCGCGAGGAGCGCCTCGTCCGTGATCCGGTGGCTGAGCGGCGGCTCCACGACGAGGCGCAGCCACAGGAGCAGGTCCCCCGCGACGGCGTCGCGGAGGCCGCGGCACGCGCGCGCGCAGGCCAGCAGCTCGCGCAGCCGCATGTAGCTCAGGGCCAGGAGGAGCGCGGCGTGCGGCTCGCCCGGGGGGAGGAGGCGGGGCCGGCCGCGGGCGCCGGCGGTGGCGCGGAGGACGTGGCGGTTGTCGGCAGCATTCTGAGTGGCCGGTGCGGGCTGCGGCCTGCGGTGGTGGAAAACTGGAAATGACGACTGTACCGTAGGAATGGAAACCGAGATGCCGGCCTGATGCTCTGGACCTTTTTTGTACGGCGCCGTCAGCCTGTGCCTTGTTTTGGTTCAGGATTGTCACCGTTGGATGTACGTACACCTACAACATGTCTAGGTGAGCCCTAAGAACCTCGTGGGAATAAAAAAAAAAAGAATCTACTTCTCCATCTCTAAATTAGTGTCGCTATTGATACTAGCATAGTGTTCGTGCTAACGCCACGGCTTTATTTCAGAAATACGCATAAAAACAACCAAACAATGAATTTTTTCTTTCATAGTTCAAGTTTCACACAATTGAATAACAGTTATGCGTAAGTTATATCTAATCTCAACCATCCAATTTACTATATGCCTAAGACCTAAAGTAGGTCTTGGAGTTCTCTAGGGATCTCTAAATTCATTTGCATGCCTCTTCAAAATGTCCGCCAAAAATTCCGTACTCAGTGAAGTTGATAGCTATGGACGGTAGATAATAAGTTAACTTATTAATTTGGTATGTATAGTATCAGCTATGGACCTCACATCCTCGTCAGCAAGTTTCTTGTCTTCGCCTCGTTGTAGATGAACCATATATTTTTTTCAATGATCTGTATCGAGATGAGAAAAACATATATAATAAATAATTTTATAGACCAAAATTATGAATCAATCTTTATAGCTATTGCCGGACAGGTAACAGTGATAGGCTCAGATTTTCACAATCATATAGATGAGGCACTGACTGCCTATAGCTATTCTTGTAAGCCTTCCTACACTTGAAGACTTTGCTCCTGGTGATGCTAGACCTTGGCAGATGAAGTTGGATTGGACGACCTAAAAAAAAGCAGCCGAGCAACCAAATGTTTTGGAACCCCAGAAAAATATTTCAATGTGATAAAAAAAATTGAATGGACATATATGTTGCAAAGGTTACCTGCTATTATTCTTAGCCCCCTTGGACTCAAGACACGAATCACAAAACAAGACAAATTTCCCACTGCGGAGTGTGCTCAATGAACCTAAATGAAATATTATATATCACCTGAGCAATTAAGAAAGCCGAGCAATGATTTGTAACTCCCCCGGTACTGCTCTCTGAAATAAAGATGAAAAATAGTTATACTTAATTTATAAAAGATATATATAATATTCATAGCTCCAAATAAATTTATTAAAAACACTAGATCCAAATATTTTTCCAATAATACTAGTTATGCGCTAATCTTCGCTGCCGACCAGTCGAACAGCAGCAGCTGTCCGACCCTCCCCATCCCCCCTGCACGCGTGACTGATTTCAAGCAGCCCAAGGAAACATCTGGTCTAGGTTACGGCCCACATACAGCATGCCATCAGTCCGACACCATAGCCGCCTGCCAGCCTTCTTTTAATTAGTTCTGTTACTCTTCGTACGTGAGTTTCTCCTTTTTTTTCTTTTTTTTTCTATTTTTCCTTTCTTTTCCTTTTTCCTTTTCTATGATGTTTTATGACTCATTTTGTTTTAGTTTTCATTTTATTTTCTTTCTATCGTTTTTATTTTCTTCTTCATTTCTTTTTTATTTTTTTCCATATATGTGGTTTTTGTTATTTTTGTCATATTTTATTCCTTTTTATTTTTCTTTCTTTTCATATTATATATATATATATGTTTCTTCTTTTCTTCTATTTACTTTTTCCTTTCTTTATGTTTTCATTTTTTTGGCTGGTCTTTTATTATTATTTTTGCTTTCTTTTTCTATTTTCGTATTTTATTCTTTTTTATTTTCCTTTCTTTTCTTCCATTTATAATTTTATGTTTTTCTCTTTTTTTTTTTTAGGTTTTACTTTATAATTTGATGTTCACGTAATATATATGTGATATTTCATTATATTTTGTGATGTTCATGAGTAGAAATATAATGTCCTATGATATATTTTGTGATGTTCTTGAGTAGAAATATAATGTTCTAAGATGTATTTTGTGATGTTCAGTATACATACATAGATGTTCTTGGAGATACATTGTGATGTCGGGTAGCTTTTTTCTTCCTTTTATTTGACTCTAATTAATTACTTCACTAATTTTAGTTTACATTTCATGATATTTTGTGATCTTCATGTAGTATATATATGATATTCTATGCTAAATTTAGTAATGTCATGTATTGTTAATTGATGTTCTACAATGTATTGTGATGTTTCGTAGCATTTTTTTCTTTTTTTTTTGACTATAACTAATTACTTCACTAATTTTATTTTCTTTAAATTTTTACATTTTATGTATATGTGATGTTCACGTAGTATAAATATGATATTTTATGCTATTTTTTTTCTATGATGTCCGTGTAGTGTTAATGTGATGTTCGACGATTATCTTAAACTAGATGTTCATCATGAGATAAATGCTTGTTAAAAAATTATCAAAATATATCTACGTGGGGTCTTGTTTGCAAGGAACACAATGATGCAATCGAATTTTAATTGAGATACTTGGTTTAAGAGCTATGACTTTTTTCTACTTCAAAAGGTATGGGATATGGTGATGTCAGCCATGTGGGTTCGTATCTGTTCATAGCGTAGTGTTCCCATGCTGCGATGTGAAGGGAAGAGAGCACCGTTGGCCCAATAAGGAATTGAAATCGGCCCACTTCCGCAGCAGCGCGCAGGACTCAGAAAAATAATTAAGGTGGTCGGCACGATGCTTGCTTCCACCGGGGTCGGAAGCTAGCAACCCCTAGTTATGTACTATAGGTATTAATCTTTTTAATATATATTTAGTCAAAGTTATTTCTTAGGACAGAGAGAGTAGATGTTTTGTTTGTATAGAGAGCTCTTTGGTTGTTAGAGGCACAGACATACTGATGAGCCCATGGCTCATCGAGATATTTGTACAAACAAGTCTAGCATTATTTTAAATATAGCAGCCGGTAATTCTTTGAAGCCCTCTGATATTCAATTTGGAGCTATTATTTTTGATAAGAAATATAGCGAGAACATGAACCTGATGGACAAATTTACCACTGCTGGCCTTTCATCAAGTATATTTTTTAGAGGTGCTTTACTGTTTGGAAAAGAGGAGAAAAAGAAGCCAAGGAAATATATGTTTATTGGTTCGATGCAGGTGCACATGACATGAGCATTGTTGGTGTAGGAGAGTTTTTGCTGAAGCTGGTAATTTGATGCATATCGATGCATGCATTCTGCAAGCAAAGAGATTACATATATTTATATCTAGTAGCACGTCAGGATGAGTCTTTTTGCTTTTTCCATGATTTTGGTTGAGTCCGTGGTTAATTATAGGCATCAGGGTCAAGTCACGTTCCACGTTATGCCGGCCCTGCTGTGTTGGTCCGACCAAGTTTCCAAGGCGGCCTGCGTGCCTTTTAAGCCTGGGTCAGCAACCCATGTAATTAGATTGGATTTTATTTTGTAGAGTTTATCTCTTGTCGAGCCGCCGCTCAAGAACCCTAGTTGGTCGGGGTGATTGATCCGGATCCTTCGTGGGTTTGTGAGGAGTGCGTGATCGAGCTGCTGCAGTTCAAGTGCGTTGCTTGGAATTCTGGGAGTTCCCTCTCTTCTGATCGTGGTTCGTCGTGGCCGCGGGTGGAAGATTTATCTAGGGTTTGGATTGCATCTCTATAAGCCAAATCCATCTATCTATCATTGATATTTCTACTGGAGATATTTGATCTATTTTGATACAACTTGGTTGTGACTAAATTATTCAAGAGAGATCATATCATTATTATATATCTATGCGTGATCTACCTTTGCCGAGTAGTCATTGCCTTGAGATAATTCTATCTGTTGTTAAAGCTTTAATTAACAGTGACAATTATTGGTTCAAAGCTGTACTGCTGCTACTCTGTCCGTCACATACTGCTAGGTGTTACTACTGCTCGTTTGTTTGAGATAAGATCAACTACTGAATTTCTTGTCACGGACCATAGTGTTGATATTCAAGTATTAATTATTTTCTGGCTGATTAAGGTTAAATACACAACCTTTCTTTTTGAGATATTGTACCGTGAAAGATTGGGGCAAATCTTGGACAGCATAGGCGTGTCCTCATCAGGTGGTATTAGCTTCTGGGTTGCTCACGGTGCATCTGAATTTATTCCATGGCTGATTATAGTCTTGCTAATAAGGACATTAAGTGTGTGCCAACACTTTATACAGTATCCTATGGTTGTTGTTACTATGCTTGGGAAGATGCTATGGAGAAGTTCTTGTGGGGTCATGGACTTCCGTCACACATGCAGTTGTTCTTTGCAAAGAAGACATTTTCTGATAATCTTTTGATGTGGTGGCGAGAATTACATAAAGAACACATCATGAGAGGCGAAGAACCTTCCAGGACATGGCACGAAATGAAAGTTGTGTTGCAACGCCAACTTGATCCTCCTCTTGAGCCGAAGCAGATGATAGCTGATGTTGGTGCCAAGAAATCTCTAGCCAAGCCAGTTGGTCATTCCTCCTGGGCTGATTTCATTGTTGGAAATGAGTATTGTCCTGACCAGAAAGTTGTTGATCATTCTTATGAGAAGAAGTTGGGTTCTAAAGTTCATACAGTAATTCTATGCGTGCTGGAATTATTTCTTCTCCTTCATTGAAGCAAGCTACAAGTCAAAAAAATTATGGTGAAAAGTTATCTGGTTGTGCTCCCAGTTCTCTTGGCCCCAAGGAAACATGTTTGACTTCACCTACACGTGTGCGCCTGACAACACAGAACGTCAAGTATGTTGATGAGCCCAAGTGCCTGGTTTCTAGTAAAACTGAGAAGGTTGTTATCACTTCAGAATTTTCTTCTCCCAAGCAGATCGAGAAGAAATATGCTAGTACTATTGCTGCAATTTTTTTCTCAAGATAACAACAAGCGGACTGAGGACTCTTATTTTGATTCTCCTGTAGAGCCATCAATTGATCTTGTTGATGAGGCAGCAAGTGGCTTTTCTATGATGGCTCAAGAAGTAACACAAGATGGTACTGCTACTAGTGTGAAAGGGCAGCGCTCTAATATTTTTCAGTCAAAATGCAAAATTCAAGATAAGGTATGCAAAGTAATTATTGATGGTGGTAGTTTCACAAATGCCATTAGTTCAAGTGTTGTGCATGCTTTATCTTTATCTACACGGAGGCTTCCAACACCACGTTATATGCAATGGATGAATCAAAGTGATACATTGAAAATTACTCATAAGGCGCGAGTTAAAATTTCTATTGGTCTTTATGTTGATATAGTTGACTGTGATGTCGCACCAGTGAGTGCTTGTCATTTATTGTTGGGTCGACCATGGCAGTTTGATCTTGATGCTACTCATGGTGGTCGTTCCAATAATTATTCGTTTGTGCACAAGGGAGTTCATCATGTGCTCAAACCCATGTCCCGATAGTGCTATTAAGGCTGAGGTTTTTGCTCCTGTGAAAGTGAAGAAAAAGGCGGATGAAATTAAACCAAAGCCAAGGACGGCTTTGCTTCAAGAGGGAGAGAATAATGTGAATATTCCTACTCTTGTAGATGCTAGTGAGTCCGCAATGCGATGCAAGGAGAAAATTAAATCATCAATCCATTTTTCTTCTATCTCCAATAATAATGTTGGGAACAATGTGGCGATGGCAAAAGACACTCTTGCTACAAAAGAGGTTCCCGAGATCAATGCTCTACTTAATGAGCCATCAGAGCATTGTATAACCATAAAGGAGAATTCTTCTGTGATTATTAATTCTTTGTGCCAAGCTTCTAACAACCATTACAAGGAGTAGACAAATGCAAATGTTTTTGCTAATAATAAATCTTATATAAATTTTGGTTCTCTGTCTAACTTTGTGCAACAGAAAGACGCCAAGGAAGAAGGAAGTATAGTAGTTACAAAGATAGACAAGTCAATTGAGATTATGCCAAAGCCGAGGACGGCTTTGTTTCAAGGGAGACAAGATGATGAGCCCATGGCTCATCGAGATATTGGTACAGACAAGTCTAGCATTATTTTAAATATAGCAGCCGGTAATTCTTTGAAGCCCTCTGATATTCAATTTGGAGCTATTATTTTTGATAAGAAATATAGCGAGAACATGAACCTGATGGATAAATTTACCACTACTGGTCTTTCATCAAGTATATTTTTTAGAGGTGCTTTACTGTTTGGAAAAGAGGAGAAAAAGAAGCCAAGAAAATATATGTTTATTGGTTCGATGCAGGTGCACATGACATGAGCATTGTTGGCGTAGGAGAGTTTCTGCTGAAGCTGGTAATTTGATGCATATCGATGCATGCATTCTGCAAGCAAGGATATCACATATATTTATATCTAGTAGCACGTCAGGATGAGTCTCTTTGCTTTTTCCATGATTTTGGTTGAGTCCGTTTTGGTTAATTTTAGGCATCAGGATCAAGTCATGTTCCACGTCATGCCGGCCCTGCTGTGTTGGTCCGACCAAGTTTCCAAGGTGGCCTGCGTGCCTTTTAAGCTTGGGTCAGCAACCCATGTAATTAGATTGGATTTTATTTTGTAGAGTTTATCTCTTGTCGAGCCGCCGCTCGAGAACCCTAGTTGGTCGGGGGTGATTGATCCGGATCCTTCGTGGATTTGTGAGGAGTGCGTGATCGAGCTGCTGCAGTTCGAGTGCGTTGCTTGGAATTTCGGGAGTTTCCTCTCTTCTGATCGTGGTTCGTCGTGGCCGCGGGTGGAAGATTTATCTAGGGTTTGGATTGCATCTCTATAAGCCAAATCCATCTATCTATCATTGATATTTCTACTGGAGATATTTGATCTATTTTGATACAACTTGGTTGTGACTAAATTATTCAAGAGAGATCATATCATTATTATATATCTGTGCGTGATCTACCTTTGCCGAGTAGTCATTGCCTTAGATAATTCTATCTGTTGTTAAAGCTTTAATTAACAGTGACAATTATTGGTTCAAAGCTGTACTGCTGCTACTTTGTCCGTCACATACTGCTAGGTGTTACTACTGCTCGTTTGTTTGAGATAAGATCAACTACTGAATTTCTTGTCACGGACCACAGTGTTGACATTCAAGTATTAATTATTTTCTGGCTGATTAAGGTTAAATACACAACCTTTCTTTTTGAGATTTTGTACCGTGAAAGATTGGGGCAAATCTTGGACAGCATAGGCGTGTCCTCATCACATACTATTAACGCTGCTCTAAAAGTTATAAAAAAACACAAGTCAAAATTTCTCCCTAATGCAATAACGAGAATCATCCAATCCAACTAGATGGCTGCTAGTAGCATGTTGACCTCCCCTCCCCTCTTCCATGTGATATGGCCTCCTCTCTAACGCATGCGACACATCTTGACCCGGTCTCCCTTTCCCCTATGACCACACACCCATGTCCGCATCCTCAGCTGCGCCCTGCTGGAAATGAAGAAGACGGCTGTGGCTAGGGTTCCGACGACTACAGTGGCTAGGTTTATGGTGTCTCATCCTTTTCATCCCAATTCCAACGAGCTTAGAAGGAGATTCGGAAGGAGATAGGGGCAACTAGGTGGTTGGGACATTGGCCGAGTGGTTAGAGGCTTGGGCAGCAACAGTGGCACCATCTTGGGGCAAAGCTACACCATGGACTTAAAGCATTGGGGAGTGGAATCATATATGTGGCATGTTGGTGATGGAGAAAACATTAGGATTTGGGAAGACCCATGGATCCTAGCTGGGAATTTCAGGAGACCTCGGACTCTAATAGGAACAACTTTACTGACCAAAGTTGCTGAGTTGATTGATCAATTTTATAGGAACTAGCATGAGCAGCTGATCAAAGATATTTTTTTGGGAAGAAGATGTGGCAAATATTCTCACTGTTCTGTTGTGACCTAGGCGTGAGGACTTTGTAGTTTGTCACTTTGATAACAAAGGACCTTTTCAGTGAAATCTCTATATCATGTACTAGAAGATAATGAATAATAGAAGAGGCAAATACATAAAGGCGAGTGTTCTCGACCTACTGAAAGTGTTATGTGTAGTGGAACTTGGAAGAAAATTTGACGCCTGTCATGCCCCCCGAAGATCAAGCATTTTTATCTGGAGGGTTGCTCATAATAGCTTAGCACTGAAGATGAATATTAAGAGACGCAATATTACTTTGGATACGGTATGTCCGGTTTGCAGGCAATTTGATAAAGATGGTGGCTATGTTTTTTTAAAATGCAAGCTTGCCCGTCATTGTTGGATTGCTGCCCAGCTTGAAGGTGCATAGTCTATGCTTCTGAACATGCACTCCGGTGAGCAGTTCATTTCCAAAATTATGGCCTTTGAAACCTGATCAATGTCTGCGATCAGTGGTCTTGCTATGGAAGCTTTAGGATGCCTGGAACAAGGCCAATGCTGGTGAGGGCATCCTAACCTGCATAGAGGTGTTGTCTGTTGTGTTCTTAGTGATCAAGGATCTTGGTGGTACAAAGGGGCACACGTCTGGAAATCACCTGACCTGAACTATCTAAAAACTAATGTTGATGGCGCTTTTAGGAAGGAGACCCAGGAGGCAGCATGTGGATTTATCATTCCTAAACACTTGGGAGAGCCTGTTCTGGGTGAGGCAGCGAATATCAGTCCAACCATGGATGCTCTGTCAGTTGAAATGGTAGCATGTTCGTTTGCTCTGAAATCAGCAGAAAGATACGGGATTTCCATAGTGGAGGTGGAAACTGACTTGAGCCAGCTACGGGAGGCCATCACGTTGGATTTCTAGGATCTTGCCTTGGGTGGTCTTGTTTGTTTCTATCCTGATCTTCTACATGATCATTCACTTGTAATAAAATTATGAATGTTCCTTGGATTTGTAACTCGTACGCCCACGAGATTGCTAAAATTGCGTTGAGTTGGGACTTCAGTCATCGGTTTGGAACGACTCCTCCCAAAGTTTGTAATTGACACTGTAGCTCACAATTTGACACTGCTGCTGTCAGGGCTGGTAGAAGACGGGGAAAAGAAAATGTTTTGCTACTTGTGTAATGAGTGGTAGTGTTGATAATTACTTTGCAACTCTACGAGGAGATACAAAACATGGTTTCGTGGAGTACTCTTTAAGGAGCTCCGGTAACTCTACCTTTTACTGCAGTAGAGTTTTCTAAAACTAGACCTGTTTGGCTCTGAAGTTTGAGAGTGAAATTAAAAAAAATTAGAGCAGAGTAGTCCAAAGTAGACCCTAATAAAGACCATAATGGCCTTGTATATGAGTAAAAGAAAAGGCTACATCGTGGCCCACCTCTCATCTCTCCCTGCTCCCTCGTCGCGCGTGGGCCAAGCCCATCCTCCTCCCATCCCAGGGCCGGAGCACATTCCCACGGCCAGGATCGCTCGCTGGCCGCCGATTCAAGTATGTGTTTTATCGCTAAAAACACGCGCCCGACGTCTTTTCCTCTCTTCCGACTTTCCCTCCGCCAGGGCCACCACTGAGTCGCTAAATTTTGTATTTGTTCTTCAATAGAAAAAAATTGTATTTGTTTTTCTATAGAAAAAATTTAATTCAATTTGTGAATCTGTTTAGTAGGAACAAAAAAAATTGTATTTGTTTTTCCCAGAAAAAATTGTCTTTTGTAATATGTTGATTTGATTTGTGATTGTGGTAGATGGAGGTAGGAGGTAAATCGAGATAACCAGATCCTAGGGTTTTGATTCTAAAAAATACGCCGTGTCCTGTCCCCTCTTTATTCAATTATTCGCTCTCTTCCCATCTCACAAGTCACAAGCAGAAGAAATCGAGATAACCAGAGCTAGGGTTTTGATTCTAGACGCACGCCGTGTCCTGTCCCCTTCTGCCCCTCCCCTGCGCCTCCGCCTCCGCCTCCGCCCCCCCCCCCTCTCCTCGCGGCATCTGGCGGAGGCTCGAGGAGACTGAGGCCGGGAGCACCCCGAAGAACATTCTCCACCCAATCGCCGAACCCCTGCGCGCCGCCAGAGTAAGTTGCCTCCCCCGCCCCGTGTGCTCTTCGTGATGATATCTGTCCCGGTCAGATTGGTCCGACGGCAGATGGTAGGGCTGGCGAGGGAGCCGATGTGGGATTGAAGGGGGGAATTTAGGGTTGTAGGTATACAGCTCAGTACTTCTGGGATTCTTCAGTGCCTTGCGTAACCCTGATTGCGCTCTCGCCGTTGCGAGTTTTGCTGGAATTCGAATGTTGGTGACGTGGATTTGTGTGGGGTGGGAGAGGCTCCTTTGCCGGATTGGCCGGGTGTCAGGAGGTGGTGTGAGGAATTGGGTAGGCATTTTGTTTTTAGGAGTCGAAGCAGCGAGTTCGTGAGGTTCTTCCTTTTCAGAACATCATCAGGGTTCCTAAATATGGTTGTTTAGTTTGCTGGTAATGGCATTCCCACGTGTTTAATTGCATCCACTGTCATTGCTGTAGGAACTTTGAGTGCTTTACAACTCCTAACAATAGTTCTCAAGTCATCATAAGTTTGTAACTGTATTATTAAGTTCAGATGGGCTTGTACCCTGATGTTTCATATATTAGCAGTTTGATCTTAAGCAGAAGTGAAGCTAGAGCAAATCCAGAGGGGATGCACTATAATTAGCAGTTTGATCTTAAGCAGAAGTGAAGCTAGAGCAGGGGATGCGCTTCAGCGCTTTCCTCTTGGGGGCAAAGGTTTTGTGACATAGGGGGCAGAAATATGGTGAAAATTTGGCTCTTATCACTGCATTTTTTTTACATAAGCGCAGCTGCACCCAACATGATAGATCTGCCCCTGGTCTTAAGTGTAGTTCACAGCTGGTATCAGTTGGTCAAATCTTCTGTAGAATTCTTATAAGTTGTCCATTAGTTACTTTAAATCTGTGTCAGACTGTCAGTGAATCCTTTACACAATCTGTTTGCCTTTTAGTTTGTCTATCCAGTTTCCTCATTGCTGATGCAATTGTTTTTTGTATTATCCATATCAACATTGGGTGAATAGTTTTGTTTTAGTAATTTAGTTTCTTTAGACTTTAGATTAGACTTAGTGTGTTTAAAGATACTCACTAGATCCAACTTATGTTACATGTTTGTGTGATTTCTTGCAAGTGCACAGTTTGGAGCTATGTCAATCTTTCTCTCTGCATATCTAACATATCTAAATATTGCCATCTTCACTGCAGGTTGCTATTGTACTGTTGTAGCTTGCCAGTTGGTTGACTGTGTAACAACTTTGAGCTATGTCATATTACGAAAGAAGGGGTGGAGATAGGGGTAGTGGCCGTATTCAAGGAAGTGGTGGGCGAGGTGGACATGTCCTGCGTGGAAGATCAGGATTGCCTCCCCGAGGACCTCTTGGGGTTAACTCCCGTCCATCTGCACGCACTATTGCTAAGGCAAGACCAAATCTGTCACTATGTTTTTGTTCATGGTCAGATTGCTGAGTAAAGTAGAAACTGAATGAGGAGAGCATGTCTAAGCTTACATTATATGGAGGGGCAGGAGTAACTGTGATGTGACTAATGCATTCTCTGTCAGTATCGTTTGGATGCTTGGAGGGGCAGATGCAACTTCGGTAGAAATTTTGCCATAGAGCATAAGGTTTCATTTATTGAGGGGCAGAAGTAAATGGTGGTCATCTCTAATCGGAATTTTATTGGAACACCACCATTTCTTCAAACATATGGAAGGAAATAGATGAAAAAGAAATCTTCTGGACTCCAGTTTGATGTGTCTAAATCATGATACTCTGAAGGGCAGACTCCATCAATCTTCTTGCCATATATGGAACTGCAGTGTGCCCCTTATTCGACAGTTCTGGATTTGTTCCATATTCCCATGGAAGTTCTTCTAGGCTGATTCCATAGCAAGTGTTCTAGCCATTTCTCTCCTGGACTTTTGTGATATTGGTGGAGCTCTTTCCCTCTCAGCTGTTAACTTAATGCAGTACTACATGGTTTTGCTATTTCTCGGTTATAATTATCGCTATTCTCTAAAGATCAATGATAAGTCATGTGGTTCATGATAGTTGGCATGATCATATGAAACAGTTCGAAGAGATATTCTTTTATAATGACATGTTCCCTCACATGCTGGATGTTTGGCATTTTTCAGTCATTTAGCAGAACCAAAGACATGACCTGGAGACCTGATCTATTTAATGATAGCATGGCGGCTAGTGGAATAGAAACCGGTACAAAATTGTATATTTCAAACTTGGACTATGGGGTTTCTAATGAGGATATAAAGGTATGTTCAAATAACTTGGCAATGTAGTTTTCTCTCCTTTTTTTTTGGTTTCGTTGTTTAATACAGAACGATCAAACTGAAATTTTATTTTCACAATTGCCTTGTAGGAGCTGTTTTCAGAAGTTGGCCATTTGAAACGCTTTGCTGTTCACTATGATGGTTATGGCCGCCCAAATGTTCGTACCTTCTAGAAATCTATCTTTACTTCATGTATCCCTTCAATATGCTTTTAATTTTGTTGGCATCATCTAGCTTGGTATTATTTGTGAATCCCTATTGAATTGTCATTTATTTACTCTACAGAATGTATATAGGTTATTCTATCTAATTCTATTGAAAACAAGCACAGAATTTTATGTTTACTTGCTATAATAGCAGTAAAATATTTACTGCATGGCTCATCAGTAATTTATCTTTCTGATAGCTGTAGATGAATATGTTCACATGGTGGTTGCCATTATTTTTATTTTGTGGTAAGAGCTGTAGCTAGATGCCTTTGTATCTGGCCTTTGTGACCGTGAAGATTAGATAAGAAGAGTAGTACAATAGAATGTTTGACTGTAATGCATTGCTCACATATGGTTCTTGCCGTACTGTAAGGCATGCCTGGCTGCAAAGTACAGAAGGCCATCTTATTTTGGCTTCAAACTTATTAATATCGGCAGTGGTATAAAGCTGAAGAAAATTTACTGGGTGATCATTGTGTTTTCTTCTGATGAAATTCTGCATGGCTATGTTATGGCTATGTTATGTTTATATTACTTTCTCTGGTCACTATTACAGTTTTTTTTAACTATGTTTATTTTCCTTAATTGTTATATTAATATATGTGTTCTTAATTTCTATAAAGGGCACTGCAGAGGTGGTGTTTACACGGAGGAGTGATGCAATTGCTGCACTGAAGCGTTATAATAATGTTCTACTTGATGGAAAAGCTATGAAGATAGAAGTCATTGGAAGTGACTTAGGCTTGCCTATGACACCTCGTATAAATGTTGTTGGGGCTTCTAATGGCAGAGCTACAAGAACAGTTGTGATGACGTAAGTGGCACTTCATCATTTCACATATTATGTATCTTTCCATTTTATCTGTAGTCAGTTCATAAACTGTGTTGCTATACTTACAGAGTTCATTTTAGCTTGGAATTAGTTCATTTAGGACAAGCTAATTAGTTCATTTAGTACAATCTTCTGTAAACTACCATGCTGAATTTTCTTGTTGCTAAGTTTTCAAGTATGAAATACTTGCCCTAAAATCCTGGCTAGATCACCATAACAAACATTATATATTCCTTTGTCACTAGTTTAACCATAAGTTATGAAAAAGACCTTGCTGCTGGCAGAGAACACTGCTTTACAGCAAGCTAGTCTTCCATCTACCATATCTGATCTGGAAGTCCTATAACAAGTTTCTCAGATATCTTCATATTCTTTGATATGTGCATTTTAACTTCTCATTATTCCCCCTACGTATTATAAGATCTAGGTGTTATGTGATGGAGTATGATCATGCCATAGTTAATTTGGAATGTGAATTTCTGAACTGTTATATTCTTTTTACTATTTCTCTTTAGCAGTTTGACATTGCTGCTTGAATGCACAATATGTGGCTTCAATGTGAACTTGAATTGAAACACCATGTTATTTCTTTTTTATCCCCTTCCTTCGTAGGGTGGTACACCTGACTCGTTATTTTTATAATTCAGGCCTGAGTTTAGTCAACGTGGCAGAGGTTCAAGCAGTAGACCTCTAAGGTAAGGCTTCTGACGAAGTCAACTTTTTAATTTTGTAATGTTACATTTAATACTAGATAAATGTGGTCTCTTTTATTTGCTTGGTTTAGTCCATCTCATGCCTTATGACTAGTAGTCTACTATGCCATCATATTTTCAGTGTAGCAATAGCTTGATGTTTATTGTTAGCTTTAGGTGTTTGGCACCTGGGCACTCTTCTATAAACAAACATGTGTGCTGGTTGAAAGTCACTGATTAAACAGTGAGGAATTCCTTGCTTCTCATGCAAAGGAAACATGCTTTGCGAGGTCAAATTTTGCATATTGACTTGACATTTGACTAAAAAAAGAGAGGAAGTACTTTGGTTATTAACTTTTTTATTTATGGCTGCACATCTGTCCTGAGTTGATGCACCCTTAAACACTGAAAACTATGTTTTTTTAGGAGTATGAAAAAAAAGTCATTTGATCTTGTACTGACCCATGACCTCACATACTGTTCCAGTAATCCCAGCAACAGGTTTAACAACCGTGGTGGTTTCCAAGCTGGTCGAGGCCGTAGCCAGTTCCAGGCCCGTGGCAGGGGCCGTGCCCAGTTCCAGAGCCGTGGCAGGGGCCGTGGTCAATTCCAGGGCCGTGGCAGAGGCAGGAAGCCTGAGAAGACTGCAGATGAGCTGGATAAAGACCTGGAAAGCTATCATGCGGAGGCCATGAAAACCGATTGATTGCAATTGCAAGAATGTAGATGGCGTCTGCTGCAAGATTGTGGTTTTATCTGTCATTTTCTGGGAGCCAGGAACATGCTTTTGTGCTTTGGTTTCAGGAAAACTTAGACCCCCCTAGTAATCTTGAACAAACGATTGCCAGTGTGTAGTGTTTGCATGAAATTTGCAACCAGATGTGTTTATTTTGTATCGGTTGCTTTGGAGATGGTATTAATTATTAGGTTCATGCTTAGAATAATCGTCAATGACCAAAATCTGCGCCCGGCCATAATTCTGCTCTGTGATTTGCCTTCAACTGCATCGTCATTTTTGCCATATATCGCAGTTTCTCGGCGTTCTTTGCGATGATGTTGACGCTGAGGAGGTTAGTCCGATGCATCTCTCATTATGCCTCGCCTGCTTGTATGCTACACATTGGGTTAGCATTTACTCTAAGAGCATCTCCAACAATTGACAAATCCACTTGCCATTTTGGCAAAAAGAGGTAAAAACAATCTAATGGACTAATGGCGTGTGCAGCCAAGCAAGCCCAAATGATTAATAATCCACCCCAGATTGTGTATTGGCCGTATGCTTCTATACGACGTGTGGCTGCTGTCCCCACTGAGGCCCTCATCAGTCATCACCTGCCACTAATTTCAGCCAGCAAAAATTCCTAACGTGCAAGGAAAACCACCATTCAAGCATCATGCTTTCAATGCAGATACTACAGCGCAGCATGAGCTACTGAGAACACAACGACTACTAGAATAATTTGCTCCCCTATCTCAGTCATATCCTTGCCTAACTTGTTGACTTACCTTTGTAAGACATTTTGGATGGGCAGCACAGACAGACAGTGTTCAATTGACACCACCCCACGTACTTGATCAAGAACCACCACCTACCTGAATAAAACGGCGGCTATGTGAGACAATCGAGCCGAGGGATGTGGGCCTTTTTTAATTTGGCAAGCTAATTGGCAAACTATTGGAGATGGTCAGGCAAATTTGAAACAAAATTTGTCAATTATTGCCTAATGGCGTGTGCAGCCAAACAAGCCCAAATGATTAACGACTACTATCTCCATCTCAGTCATAGCCTAACTCTGCAAGACATGGATGGGCAGCACAGAATTGATCAGTCCCAACCGAGATGGCCTGCTGCTGTGCAGAGCAGCGGCGCAGGGGCGACGGCGAGACCTGCCGTGCCGCCTAAGATGGCCTCTGCTGCGCAAGCCGCCGGTGGGCGACGCCCTGCCGTCTCCAGCAGCCGGTGGAGCCTCTCCAGGAGCCTCAGGAGGAGCTCCCTGACCATCTCGTCCTCCTGCTTGATCTTCCTCACCTGGCTGTGGACCGGCATCTCCAGCTGATCCTGCTCTACCTTGATCTTGATCGAGCATACCCCTTTGGGCCTTCGCTCTACCTCCAAGTTCCAAGCCCCCTGGAGTGGCATCTCTAGCTGATCCGGCTCTACCTTGACCTTGAGCACACCCCTTGGTCCTTGCTCTTCCTCCGTCTCAAACATGTTTTTACCCAGACCTTTGTCTTTGCTCTACCTCCAAGTTCCAAGCCCCCTGGAGTCACATGCTCGCAGCATGTACCAAGTACATGTACATATATACACGCACGATGTGCAAGGGAGGGTTAGATAGAGACAAATATAATGCAAAGGGGAGAAAGAATAAGGTGAGAAGTAGAGAGGCTCTTTGTGGGGATATGACTTTTTTTTTGTAGGGATTAGTTGGCGGGTGAGAAATCTGAGATAATGGTTATGAATTGCTGGACAGAGGCTCTTTTCAACTCTTGGGAAAGAAAACATTGTCGCCAATAGTCGTTCATTTTATTGGGTCCAATGCTCTAATAGTGCACATGGCGTCTTGCTGAATCTAGAAAAGATTACTGGGGCCTTGTTTGGCTGCACCTAAATACACTCTAATCCCTACGGTTTTGAGGGGATTGAAGTGTATTTTAGTTTAAAATACACTCCAATCCCTGTAGGGTGTACTCATGTATGAGAGTATCAGGCTAGGGGCGTCTTTTCCTCACGTGACTGGAGGTGGGACTAATGAATCGTACCTGCGAAAAAATAGTGTAAGGTAAGAAAAAAAAAGTAGAAGATTGGTTGGAACGTCGTGAGAAATTTATAGAGAGCAGAATCTGGTTAAGGGACCATACTTTTTGAAGGAATAGAAGGGTTCAAATGTGAAATGTGAGTAGTTCTCCCTTAAAAAAAAACGTGAGTAGTTCGACTTCGACGTGGAGGAGATCTTGATCCTACGATTGTACTATATATATGTTGCTTTGCAAACAAGGCAAGGGTCACGGCCGATTCCGATGGGGAAACTAGGCTAAAGGCGGCCACCAATGTCAATGTAATCCACAATAATATTACCTTCCAATCGCCCCACACTGTTTCCAATCCAGGTCCAGCACCGATGGATCCTGCGCCCCTCGTCGTTGACTGGTCGAATCTGCCGGCCGACATCCTCACCACGATCCAGTTACAGCTTGAATTCCCTGACCTGTTCCGCTCCGCCGCCGTTTGCACCGCCTGGCTTGCCTCCGCCAGATCCCTCCTCCGCCACGGCCTCTACACGCGGCCACAGACCCCGTGCCTGCTCTACTCCACCGTCGGTAGCGGCGCGCGCGCCGCCGAGCTATACAGCCTCGCCGACAAGAGCACGTACACCGTCCCTCTTCCGGACCCGCCCATGGCCGAGCGCAGCATCGTCGGGTCATCCCACGGTTGGCTCGTCACCGCCGACGCTCGCTCCGAGCTCCATCTCCTTAACCCCGCCACCGGTGAGCAGCTCGTGCTCCCGCCCGTCGCCACCGTCGAGCAGGTAAGCCCCGTCTTCGACGACGACTCCGGCGACCTCCAAAGGTACGTCCTATCGTCCTACGACGGCGCGCTCCCGAGGAAGGAGTACGACACACCGCAGCCCTACGCGGTGGATCGGCTCCGGCGAGTCCTGTATCTCAAGATTGTGCTGTCCTGCGATCCCTCGCGCGGTGATTGCATCCTCATGATGATTCACAATCCGTATCGGCAGCTCTCGTTTGCCCGAATTGGAAGCGAGAAGTGGCATTGGATCACCAACCCGTTCCGTAAGCCCAGGTACTCTGATGTGATATATCACGACGGAGCATTCTATGCCATGAATCTTCAAGGTGGG